>AWOL01S0115516.1:0-10479 GCA_000715115.1 Nicotiana otophora
TGTCCTAGAATCTCGAACCCACAAAGTTCAAATCCTAAATTTGCCTCTGCTTGGCCTTGTATCCTTTTCCTTAAATTCCCATGCCAGCACATTTACGATTCTATGTCCAAAAAATCCTCCTCCTTTCTTGTCTCATCCTATGCCCTTCTCCACTTCAATACCACAGACTTGGTTCACCATGTAACATAGAAAAACCCAAATTTGCCTTAAAACACAAAAAATATACTATTGGATAGAAATGCGCCTAAATAGAGCGGGATAGACATAAAGGATCATATGGTCGACCTCAACTAGCTATGATTTGAGAGGTACTTAATTGATTCGTTTTTGAAATAACGATTATCCAGTTCAACTTGCACGCACCTCGACTACTCCACCGAGTACCTATTAACTCCCACCATCACAAGTACCCGATAACTCTACCTACCATGCTTAAGCAAATGAGAAAAAATCACCTACTGTTTTGTCTCTAGTGGGATTTAAAACCTAGTCTCCACAGTTTGCACCCACTTCATTGATCGCCCGGCCACACCTCAGCACTTAATTGATTTTTAATTTTTTACAATGGTGGTGTGTGGGCCAGCTTACACGCACCTCAACTAATTTCTAGTGGTTAAGCAGATGGAAAGAAATCACATACTGTTTTTGTGTCTAGTGGGATTTAAATCCTAGTCTCTAATGTTTGTCGCTCACTTCATAGACCACTGGGTCACGCCTGGCAGTTAATTGATATTTTATTAATAATTTTGCACATACTTAGCAAATCCCAGAAAAGAGAATCGTTTTCTAATTTCTGCTATGAAATTATAATTTAAGTGCAACAACTACAAGAGCTCAAGTTCCGTGGTAGGGAGTAGGGACTAGTAGTAATAGAGTTCATAATACAAAGAGACCATAACAAAAAGCTGAAAGCAGAAAATTGATGTATGTATGAAAAAATATAATAGACTAAAAGAATTATACCTGAGCTGACGATCGTATTTGACTTTGGGTTCCGCCATTGTTGTGTATGAGCAAAAGTCAGCTTGTTTTTTACGCAGGAGGAGGGTGAAAGTGAAATTGAGAGTGTGAAGAACTGGGATTTTACTGAAAGAGAAGAAGAGATTTAAATTGAGAAAATGGAATATAGAATTTTTTAACGATATGTTGGACCGGGTAAGTTTGGTTTGGGCCTCGTGGGCCTTGACCAGGATATATTGGAAGGAAATTTTACCTCTTATAGCAAAGGTATACACATTTATTATAAACCAAAATTATTTTCAAATATTATTTTTTATAGCTACATTTTATATTTTATAGCAAAATAAGTATTTATGGTATATACTACCATTGAGGCATGAAATAAGACATGAAATACGCTATTTATGTTTTTCCTCTCTCTTAGACAGCTAGACATACCTATTTTTAAGGTGATTGTCGTTACTATATTCATGAATACATGGCGCGAATACATGTGAATACATGCGCATACAGCTGGACCGCCCTGATTTTAGGTGCTTTTTACTGTTGTATTCATGAATACAGCAGCGCGAATACATGTGAATACATGCGCATACAGCTGGACCGCCCTGATTTTAGGTGCTTTTTACTGTTGTATTCATGAATACAGCAGCGCGAATACATGTGAATACATGCGCATACAGCTGGACCGCCCTGATTTTAGGTGCTTTTTACTGTTGTATTCATGAATACAGCAGCGCGAATACATGTGAATACATGCGCATACAGCTGGACCGCCCTGATTTTAGGTGCTTTTTACTGTTGTATTCATGAATACAGCAGCGCGAATACATGTGAATACATGCGCATACAGCTGGACCGCCCTGATTTTAGGTGCTTTTTACTGTTGTATTCATGAATACAGCAGCGCGAATACATGTGAATACATGTGCGTACAACTGAACTGCCTGATTTTAGGCGCTTTTTGTTGTTGTATTCATGAATACAGGACGCGAATACATGAGCGTACAACTATACTGCTCTAATTTTAGGCGCTTTTTACTGCTGTATTCATGAATACAGTAGCGCGAATACATGTGCATATAGCTGGACTGCCCTGATTTTAGGCGCTTTTGATGCTGTATTCATGAATACATGGCGTGAATACATGTGAATACATGCACATACAACTGGATTACCCTGATTTTTAGGCGCTTTTTGTTGTTGTATTCATGAATACAGCAACGCGAATACACTACCGTAACAACTGAATAGTAGTTATAGGAAGTAATTATGTATATGGTAGCTATAGGAAGTTAATAATCACTAAACAATATCGGTTTCTGAAAATTCCTTATTTATGAATAAAGAAGATATTTTCCTGAATAGCCGGTAGATACACGATTATACACATATTATACTTGAAATATATATTCGTCGGATATCTTAATTTAAGCGATTGGATGGGCAACTATTACGGTTAATTCTTTAAAAATGAATATAGGTTGGAATTTTTTGTCAAAAACTTTAAGAAAACAAAAGTTTGCAAAGGAAAAGAAGGTGGTGATATAATTTTTATTTTAAATTTGCAGAAACACTCTTTTTAAGAATTACTTGGCTCGTGCAATTTTGAGTGAGGAAGAATCGAAATTGCACCTTCATGTAGAATAACTCTTTATAGGGTATCTATTTTAATTGATATAACAAACAATTTTGTACTGCTTCAATTATTTTTAGTTGTATGATATTGCTGGGTTGCTCTGATGGTAAGCACCCTCCACTTCCAACCAAGAGGTTGTGAGTTCGAGTCACCCCAAGAGCAAGGTGGGGAGTTCTTGGAGGGAAGGATGCCGAGGGTCTATTGGAAACAGCCTCTCTACCCCAGGGTAGGAGTAAGGTCTGCGTACACACTACCCTCCCCAGACCCCACTAGTGGGATTATATTGGGTTGTTGTTGTTGTTGTTGTTGATATTGCTTGTTTATCGACATTTCAAAATATTTTTACAATATTCTATTTCTACACAACTTCCTCAAATTCAAATTTAAAATTTTCATGCGCCAAAGAAAAGCAAGAAACACTTTTTTTGCCATATCAGTCTTTTATGATGTTAAAATATATTTAATATGTACAAGTTACACTTAAATTGGCTAAGTAAAAATTATTGCCAATTTTAATGAACCGTCAATGTATTTTGCCTTAACATTAAGTATAAATATTTTGATTCGTATTTAAAACTTACACTCTCCTCTGCCAATTGTGTGTGTATGTATCTCAACATCCATGCATATCACAGTTGTTTTTTAATTTAAACACGGGATAGTAAAAATTATTTGTCTTCTTTACTTTTCTAAATATATTAGTTTCTTGATTGCACGCGTATGCCGCATCATGCAATACAGAATTTTAGTAAATAATATCAATATTTATAAAAATAAAATTTACGTGAAAGAATAAAGTATTTGCTTATATGAATGTTCAACATGGATCACCGTATAGTGACTTGTTTATCGAGGCCAAAATGATTGAATGCCCTCTCAACCTATGAAGATGAATAATCAAAGTTTAATTAGCTATCCATGTGATTTTTTTTTTTTTACTTAATTTGATTTTATGAGGTACAGACATATGGTATATCTCACCTATACTTCCTTGTTGACGATATTCCTAGTGTATGTTCCATTCATTTGTTTTGGTGGCTCTATCAAGACCAAGACTCTTGTTGCCAACATTAATATCCCTCTTGAAAGTGAAATATAAAGTTGATCATATGAGAAAACATATCATGCTAGATATAATCCAATATTGGGAATTATTTCACTCTATATTTTATTTATCGCCATTGCAAAATATAGACATACAACAATATTTTTGCTAATAAATTTAATAGATATTCTTTATTTTCAAAGAAAAAGTTAAAATATTGAGAAAAACACATACTTGGTTGTAGATAGACTCGTTTATTTTCAAAGAAAAAAAGTCAAAATATTGAGAAAAACACATGCTTGGTTGCAGATAAACCCGTTGTAATTTATCCATGTATATAATTACTGTCAAATTCTCTATAGATCATCATTGTACTGTTTCATAAGTTATTTGAAGGGTCAAATTTTTAAGTTGCATAGTTGTAACGACCAGATCGGTCGTTTTGAGCATTCGCACTTCGCTCGGTAGTTTACGGGCGTGAGTAGCTCCGTATGATATATTTTGACTTGTGTGAATCGTCGGTTTTGGTTTTCATGTTATTCGGGACTGATTTTGAAAGAATGATTCTCAACTAGGAAGCTTTAAATTTGAAAGAATTGACCAAGTTTGACTTTTTAGCATTTGACCTTGGATTAGAATTTTGATAGTTCTGCTAGCTCCTTTGGGTCATTTCGGACTTACGAGCGCGTCCGAATTGTGATTTTGGAGGTCCGTGGTGGAATTTGGCTCGAAATGGCGAAAGTTCAAATTTTGAAAAGTTTGACCGGGAGTAGACTTTTTGATATCGGGGTTGGATTCCGATTCCGGAAGTTGGAGCAGGTCCATAACGTCGAATGTGACTTGTGTGCAAAATTTGAGGTCAATCGCACGTGATTTGATAGGTTTTGGCATCAGTTGTGGAAGTTTGAAGTTTCAAAGTTTATTGATTTCGAGTTGAGGCGTGATTCATCATTTGGATGTTGTTATGTGTGATTTGAGGCCTCGAGTAGGTCTGTGTTATGTTATTGGACTTGTTGATATATTCGGACGGGGTACCGGGTGGCTCGGGTGATTTTCGGACGAGGTTCTGATTATTGCATTTTGGATTTTTGCTAAGTTGCTGCTTCTGGTGTTCCGCACCTGCGACTGATATTGCGCAGCTGCGATGGTCGCAGAAACGTTAGTGGAGTCGCAGAAGCGAGAAGAGGTTGGGTGAGGAAGACCGCAGAAGCGGATTTTTGTAGCGCACTTGCGTGCGCGCAGATGCGAGATTGGAAGCGCAAGTGCGAAAATCTTCGCGGAAGCAGAATTTGATATCCGCAGGTGCGGGAGTTGCTGGGCAAGGCTATTTTCGCAGAAGCAAAGTTTTTACCGCAGAAGTGGTGGTCGCAGATGCGGTGAATTGTCCGCAAATGCGGAATCGCTGGGGCAGAAGCTATATTATCGAGGGTTTTGGTTCTTTCTTCATTTTAGGAGCTATGGAGCTTGGATTGAGGCGATTCTTGAATAAATTTTCACCTTATGAATTGGGGTAAGTGTTATCTACTCGATTTTGGTTATATTTCATGAATCTATATTCGATTTTAGCATTTGGTTGATGAATTTTAAAGAGGAAATTGGGGGTTTTGGCCTAAAGTTTTATAATATGAATTTTTGAGTTTTGAACATCGAAGTGGATCCGGATTTGAGTGAAACTAATATGGTTGGACTCGTAATTGAATGGGTTGTTAGATTTTATAAATTTTGTCAGGTTCNTCGAAGTGGATCCGGATTTGAGTGAAACTAGTATGGTTGGACTCGTAATTGAATGAGTTGTTAGATTTTATAAATTTTATCAGGTTCCGATGTGCGGGCCCGGGTTGGGCTTTTGGTCAATTTTGGGATTTCGATTCAAGATTTGATCTTTTTCGATAGGGATTGGTTCCTTTAGCATTGTTTGATGTATTTGAGTTGTTTTTAGTTAGTTTCGAGCCGTTCAGAGGTCGGAACGCGTGTGATGGCATCTTTAGAGCATCGCTTGTCTTGCTAGGCATTGGTATTGGCTTGTTCGAGGTAAGTAACTCTTCTAATCTTGGAGCTCAGGGTATGAAACTCTTGAAACATGTGTTATGTGATTAGTGTTGAGGTGACGCACATACTAGGCGACGGGTGTGCGGGCGTGCATTATGTAAATTGAGACTTTGTTGTTCCCATGGCAGTTTATAATGCTTAGGCATTATGCTGATACTGTTTGGACCCATAGTGGTCGTTTCTTACTGTCATCTCACTGATTTCATTGATATTTCATACTCAGTCATATCCATGCATTCATATCATATCTCACTCTCAGATATTATTTATTGATACATCATATCATTGTTGTCGGGCTAGTTTCTTGACATTGTGAGCCCGTGAGTGAGACTGGAGAGATTGATGACTGAGTAAGGCCGAGGGCGTGAGTGAGAGTGACATTTTGGGGATCGGACTGCACGACGCAGCATGTTATATTAATTATATTTTATATGGATCGAGTTGCATGCCACAACGAGCCTGAGGGCTGTATATATATGGATCGGGTTGCAAGACGCAACGAATATATATATATATGGATCGGGTTGCATGTCGCAACGAGCCTTATGGCTATTTATATATTATGGGATCGGGCTGCATGCCGCAGCGATATAACGCTTGGGCTGAAGGAGCCCCTCCGGAGTCTGCACACCCCCAGTGAGCGCAATCGACTATATATATGTGGATCGGGTTGCACGCCGCAACGAGTCTTATGGTCATATATGGATCAGACTGCACGCCGCAGCGGGTATTGTACAGCGTTGAGTGATTGAGTGTGCTGAGGATTGAGCATAGTGAGAGAGAATGCGAGACAGTGAGATTGAGTACTCTGAGAGTGTGAGTACATGATTCATCTCTGAGGTACATGGCATTGGTATGCACACATGATATACATGCATAGAGATGCATTTTTTTCTCATGTTGTACGGTATAACGTCATTCATGACTTTTTACACACATTGATATGTGGGCATAGTGAGGTATTTCACACTTGTTATCTAGAAAGAAAATGAAACATCTTATTTATTGTGGAAAGGATATTTGGAACAATCATAATTTTCAAACTTACTCGTATTTTGACTTTTTCGGTAAAAGATATGGTTTTTCACTGAGATACTTGAAAGGAAATGCCTATGTTTTTGGAACTTTGAATGAACTGAGCCTTTTGTATTTGAGATACTCTTTTGTTACTTGTACTATGTTGTTATGAACTGTTGTGGAATATTGGTGTCGGGCCTGACCTTTTTGTTAGCTCGTCACTACTTTCAACCTAAGGTTAGGTTTGTTACTTATTGAGTACATGGGATCGGTTGTACTCGTACACACTTCTGCATCTTGCGTGCAGATGTTGGCTGTTGATGTTGTTGTGATCGATGAGAGCTAGATTGAAGATGTACATGCGTCCCGGTTGTATCTGCCTCTTGTTCGTGGTAGTTTTACATCTGTAAAACTCTGCTTATGTACTTTTCAAACAGACGATGTATTTATTTTATTTTATCTTTGTAAATTCTATTCTTTGAAGCTCATGATTTGTACTACCAATTCTTGGGGAATGTATCAGATTCAGATAATTTCTTTACTTAATTGCTTTATTGATTGTTATTGGAATTGGTTAGTGGTTAACTGCTTACCTAGCGGGTTGGGTTAGGTGCCATCACGACTAGTTGGATTTTTGGTCGTGACAATGTGGTATCAGAGCTCTAGGTTCATAGGTTCTACAAGTCATGAGCAAGTGTCTAGTAGAATCTTGCGGATCAGTATGATGACATCCATAACTATCTTCGAGAGGCTACATGACATTTAGGATATACTTCCCATCTTTTTTTCCTTATCGTGCGGCATTGATTCAGCTTGAAGCGTAACTCTTTGAATTTCTTCCATGCATTCGTATGCACATGTGAGTGCTCGGTATCGGTTGTGCATCACCGACTTGTGATTCTATGAACGAGGTTCGAGATGTATATTCTGTGTTTTGGTGATGGGCCAGTCTGGAGGACTTAAGGCCAGGTTTTGACGGTAGCTTGAGCATGGAGATTTCAATTGTGTGAGCACGTACTTTTGGGACTTATAGGTCTGTTAATGTCGCTATTAGTGGAATTCTGTCATGCCCCAACCTCGGGGAGCGCGACCGGCGCTCAACCGAGTGAACCCGGTCGAGCAACCCTATTAAATCTTTCCTACCCGACTCATTCATAATCCAAAAAAGGGATCGTATCACCATTTGTAAAACTGGGAGGATCAGTTATATAAATATATAAACGTTGCTAGTTTATTTTTCCTTATATACATTATGCCATAGTTGAGTTCCCAAAATACAACTCGATCCAACGACCACCCCAACATACATACATGACCCACATAAATGTCTACAGAGCCTCTAAGAGTACAAAAGAGCAACATGACAATGCCGGCAACAAGGCCCCGGTTATACCTCAAAATATGAAAACTTATACAAAAGAAGGACTACATGACCCCTGGGAAAAATAGGACTCACCAAGACTGCTGTGAGGAGAGAAGGAGAGCACCACCTATCTGCGATCGGCACTATCTGCGATCGACACTATCTGCGATCGGCACTATCTGTGATGGAACTACTTACATCCATTCAAAGATGTAGCGCCCCCGGCAAAAGGAACGTTAGTACTGTCGAATAGAACTAGTATGTAAGGCAAACACCAATCTTAGCAGAATGAATAGTGAAACAAAGAGAAGGCAGTCATAATAATCAATAAGAGTTTCACAGAAATACAAAGAAAATACCAAGTAAGGGTCACATAGTTTCCAATTCAATATTTCCATCCTTTTAGATTAATAATCTTTAGTGCCAAAGCCACAACTCACAATGCCACCATTTATTTACACGAAGTCCGGTCTCGGCCCGACCGGCTAAGCCATCTCAAGTGAGACATATCCATATCCACAACGTAATTTAATATCCCAATACAAATGCCACTATGTGTACAACATGGCGTCCGATCTCGGCTCGATCGGCTAAGCCATCTAACTTGAGACATAACCTCTTTCAACTGTCCACTCAATTCACATCTCTTTCCTATCTTTCATTACATGGCACAAACAGCCTCATTTATTAAATAGTTCTTGACACTTGGGTGCATTTTACAATTCAAGTATTTCCCTTTTTATTCGTTCAAATAACGTTATCATTCATGTTGATAAGTACCATCACATAAGGCATTGCACATATAAGGGAAGGAGCTTGGAAAAATCATAGTTACGTTCTCAAATAGCATGATGGCATGGTAAATATCTAAAACAATTAGGGAACATGTATCTTTCAACCCAACACACTAAGGCAAACAATTCTAGTAAGATCAAGTCAGAACTTACACCAATTATTCGGATACTAGGAGTTCGATTCTAGGAAGAAAAGAGTTAGCCATACATACCTCAATTGCTCTTTTTAGACTCTACAATTATCCGGAACCTTTAGCAACCTCAATCTATTTTAGCAATATACAAATTGAACCCAAAATTAGGAAAATATTCATAGTTCTAATTCACTCTTTATTTTTCCCACACTCTTTATCACATGTATGCAAGATAAACCACTTTCATACCCATGAATTATTTCCCTAGTACCCCATTATAGCTATATTTGAAATTAAGAGCTGGGGTGATGAAATCTTACCTTTTTGGATGAAGAATTTGGTGCTCTACTTGAGTATTTCCAAGCCTTGAGTGATGGTTGAAGATCAATTGATGAAAATTAGGCCCTCCCTCTAGAACCCTCTCTCTCACACACTAGAAATATGAGAAATGAGCTTCAAAATGGACTAAATGTGTGTTTTAACGGAATGGGGGATCGGGTTTTAAATTAAGAAAAATGGTGCCCCGACACAGGTCTGCGACCGCATAAACGACCACATAATGGTTATACGGTTCGCAAAGTGACCGCAAAAATGCCCCTCAGGGGCCTGGACCTAAGGCCCAGATATGCGACCAGTATGCGGTCCGCATACTCGTTCTGCGGTCGCATAATGCACCGCAGAACTCCCTCCGTAAAAACTCAAGAGGGATTATGCGATCGAGATGTGGTCCGCATATCAAATATCCGGTCGCATAATCGACCGCAAAAATGACCTCAAGTTGGCCAAGCTTAGTGCTTCACTCTGCAGCCATTATGCTGTCCGCAGAGTAATTATGCGGCTGTATAATTGGCCGCAAAAATACGTTCTTCTGCGAAACATTTTTCCTCTCAGTCCGTAGGGTATTGTTCAATCCAAAAAGTCCGAATCACGGTGAGCTCAACATTTTTCCTCTCAGTCCGTAGGGTATTGTTCAATCCAAAAAGTCCGAACCGCGGCGAAGAATTTCTACTATAGTAACGCAGGAATCTATCTTGGCACCACGAAACCCCGAGTATTTTGGTTAAAAAGTTTACGGGTCCTTACATCCTCTCCTACTTAAGATCATTCGTCCTCGAATGAAGATCAATGTTCACTTAACGCAGTTTCAGTTATGCCACATACCATCAGCCCCAAATTTTCCTAACTTCCTAAAAGTTTCGCCAGAGTTGCCTTTGTATTTAGGCCTATCCACTTGCCAGAGAGCCCCCGAAGCACACCTTAGAAACATATATAGAATTAAATGGCACAACAAAAGGCAAAATAACACCAATCGAAGCCTCATGGGGGACATATAGCGAGAAAGGAGTGTCTTTATATTAGCCGAACAAGCGATACAAACTTTAGGGGATATAACTTCATAGAACTATTACATGGCTATTCAAACAAATGAGGGTACTTTTCTTTCATTTCATTCTCGGCTTCCCAAGTAGCTTCTTCGA
>AWOL01S0115516.1:12995-23925 GCA_000715115.1 Nicotiana otophora
ATCTCAGGTGGTAGTTCAAGCTTGTACGCCACCTGACCTATCCTTTGAATGATTTTATACGGCCCGACATACCTCGGACTTAATTTCCCTTTATTTCCAAACCGCATGATCCCCTTCATGGGAGATATCTTCAAGAACACCCAATCATCTTATTTGAACTCTAAGTCTCTGCGACGAACATTCGACTAGGATTTTTTACAACTCTGAGCAGTTTTCAACCGCTCTTTTATGATCTTAACCTTTTCCATAGCTTGATGCAAAAGGTCTGGTCCTATTAGTTCATCTTCTCCAACCTTGAACCACCCAACCGGCGATCTACATATTCTACCATACAAGGCCTCAAACGGCGCCATCCGAATACTAGCATGGAAGCTGTTGTTATAAGCAAATTCTATGAGCAGCAAATGATCATCCCGGCTACCTTTGAAGTCAAGCACACACGCACGCAACATGTCCTCTAGCGTTTGAATAGTCCGCTCTNACCGCCGCCATTCTATAAGGTGGAATGGATATAGGCTGCGTTCCTGGCATCACATCAATTCCAAAATCAATCTCCCTATCTGGAGGAATTCCAGGGAGCTCATCCGGAAAGACATCGGGGAATTNCCGTGCTAAGATTTACCTATGTACCCAAACCTTGCTGAAATGTCTTCCAGAAATTAGCTGTGAATTGGGCCCCTCGATCGGAAATGATGGAAACCGGAGTNACAGATTCAAGGGTGGGCACCTCAGAAGTGGTGTCCATAACTCGGACCAAATGATAAATATACCCCTTCCTGATCATCTTTGTGGCATTAAAGTAAGAAATAAACCTACCTTTTGGCATAACATTATTCCTTTCCCACTCAGCAGCTGGCTCGTTAGGAAACTCAAACCTCATGATTCTGGCTCGGCAATCGAGTTTGGCAAAACATGAATAAAGCCAATCCATTCCCATTANTCCATGAAGCATGACTATTTTCTTGATATATAATTGAGCATATTGTTCTTCAGTGTCGGTGGATTTAACTAGCAAGAAGTGTTCTGATTTCATAAGTCGATCCACGATCACCCAAATTGAGTCAAACTTACGCAGAGTGCATGGTAACCCTACCACAAAATCCATATTGATCGTTTCCCATTTCCACATTCTATACTCTGTGCTAACCCACCAGGCCTTTGATGCTCGGCCTTCACTTGTTGACAGTTTGAACATTTTGCCACAAAGTCCGCCATACTCCTCTTCATGTCATTCCACCAGTAAACTTCCTTGAGATCATGATACATTTTTATAGAACCTAGGTGCACGGAATATCTAGAAGTATGAGCTTCTGCCATGATTCTTTCCCGAAGACCATCTACGTTTGGAACACATAGTCGTCCTTGGTACCGTAATGTACCGTCATCCATGCCAAGAGAAAAAGCCATAGTCTTATGTTTATGAATCCCTTCCTTCAGCTACACCAACACTGGATCACTGTATTGCTTCTCCTTAACCTCCGTCATAAGCGATGATTCCGCCATATTCCGCACAATCACTTCCTCTTCACTAGAGTCTGTAAGACGAACTCCCAAACCGGCCAACTGGTGAACCTCCTGGGCTAAGGGCCTTTGACATGCCTCTAAGTGAGCCAAACTACCCATAGATTTCCGACTAAGAGCATCCGCCACCACATTAGCTTTCCCCGGATGATACCAAATATTGATGTCATAATCTTTGAGTAACTCAAGCCACCTTCTCTGCCTTAAGTTCAATTCCTTCTGCTTGAAAATGTATTGAAAACTCTTGTGGTCCGTGAATACATCTACATGGACTCCATACAAATAATGATGCCAAAGTTTTAATGCAAAAATCACCGCCGCAAGCTCTAAATCGTGAGTTGGATAGTTCTTTTCATGATTCTTTATTTGCCTTGAAGCATAAGCTATTGCCTTACCATGTTGCATTAATACACACCTAAGACCGATCCTTGAAGAATCGCAATACACCAAAAACTCCTCGGTACCCTCTGGTAGGGTCAATAATGGCGTCGAAGTCAATCTTAATTTCAATTTCTGGAAACTCCTTTCACAAGCATCGGACCACTGGAACTTAATCGCCTTCTGCATCAATTTAGTCAATGGAGNTTTCATATAAACAAGTGCGGCCGTAATAGACTCATCAATTGGGGTAGATACAGAGAATGGCTCATGAAGCTGTTCCGGTTCTACCCCAAAGCTCATAGCAACATAAGGAGTAACATAGGACAAAGAATATCCGGGATTAATAAGGGCATACACATCATGAGATTGAACGGTCAATATACCTATGACGACATCTAGGGAAGCCTCCGCACTCTGTCGACCACTCATAGCATAAAATCGGTTGGGTCCTCCCAAACTCTGTGCACCACCCCTAGTTGTACCACGCCCTACGGGTGCTTAAGAGCCTCGAGCTAGAGGGTGTGCTGAAGATGTGGCAGCTGTAGGACTGGATGACTGGGTTGTGCCCCTGCCTGCACCCTGACAGGATGCACGACATTCCCTCTGAATATGACCTCTCATTCCGCATCTGTAATATACTGGCATGTCCAGGTAGCAGACTCCTGAATGTATCCTCCCACACTTAGGGCATGGGGCCCTCTGCTGCTGCTGGAATCTCCCTCCTGATCGGCCCTGATGGTGGGACCCCCTGCTGCCCTGACCAGGCCTAAAACGACTCCCCTGCTACTGACTGTGCCCTGATGGCGGGGCACTAGCTGAAGACTGAGCATAAGACTGGGACGGCCCTGATGATCCTCCCCAAAACGCTGATCTCCCACCTCCTAATGAATCCCCAAGGTTGCCCGCTGATCGGGCCCCACTACTACTTTCCCGTTCCATCCTGAGCTTTAACTTTCGAGCCTCCGTATCTTGGGCAAATGTCACCATCCTCCCATAGTTCATGTTAGAATTTAGAGCAGCTATGGCAGCCTCATTAATAACCAAAGGGCTAAGGCCCTGCACAAATCGACGCACTCTTGCCTCCATAGTCGGCATCATATGAACAACATACTTCGACAGGCGCACGAAGTCCATGTGATACTCCCACACATTCCTACTACCCTGTTTAAGGGTCTCAAAATCCACAGCACAATCTGCCTTAGTCTTGGCAGGTAAGAAATGGTCTATGAAGGCATCCTCAAACTCACTCCAACTCGCCGGAGGGCTCCCCTCCTCACGGGAATCTTCCCACATCTCAAACTATGAATATGCCACCCCTTTCAGACGATAAGAGGACAACTCTACCCCCTCTGTCTCCATAGCACGCATAACTCGGAGAATCTTATTCATCTCAATAATAAAATCCTGAGGGTCTGCCCCGGGATCAGTACTTGTGAACACTGGAGGGTCTAACTGAAGGAACTTGTTTACCCTAGAACCAGAAAAATCCTCTTGCGAGCTAAATAAGGGGGGTGCAACATTTGACCTCTGGGCCTAAGAAGCTACTAATTGAGTCAGCATCTGAATAGCTCCCCTAAGATTCCCATCATAAATACCTGGACCTGGAGCTGGGGGTGGAGGTGGAACGAGTATATCGGCGGGAGGGATTGTGGTATCCTCCGCGGGTGTAGGAACTGCAGCAGTATGTTCTCGAATAGACGAATCAGGCAGTGTGATAGAAAGGAGATTATCCTCACCTGCATTATCAAGTAAGGGATCAACAACCACTCTTGGGGTGGTATTGGCTTCTTGGCCAATTCTCGCTCTCTTCTTAGATGTCATTTACTGAAAAACAGAACAATGCACGAGTTAGGGGAAAACATCCACACGTTCCGCTCTATCGCACGATATAGAGCAACAATGAAGGGTATCATTCTTAAATGTCCAAGTAGCCCCCTAATTAGAGATGTGGTCGACAACACACCGATAAGAAGGGCTCTACTAGACACGGCTCCAAAACATCCTAGGACACCTTAAAACCTTAGGCTCTGATACCAAGTTTGTCACGCCCCAATCTCGGGGAGCGCGACCGGCGCTCAACCGAGTGAACCCGGTCGAGCAAGCCTATTAAACCTTTCCTACCCGACTCATTCATAATCCACAAAGAGATCGCATCATCATTGGTAAAACAGGGGGATCAGTTATATAAATATATAAGCGTTGCTAGTTTGTTTTTCCTTATATACATTATGCCATAGTTAAGTTCCCAAAATACAACTCGATCCAACGACCACCCAAACATACATACATGACTCACATAAACGTCTATGAAGCCTCTAAGAGTACAAAAGAGCAATATGACAATGCCGGCAATAAGGCCCTGGCTATATCTCAAAATCTGAAAAATTATAAAAAAGAAGGATTACATGACCCCTGGGAGAAATGAGGCTCACCAAGACTTCTGTGAGGAGAGAAGGAGAGCACCACCTATCTGCGATCGGCACTATCTGCGATGGAACCACCTACATTCATTCAAAGATGTAGCGCACCTGGCAAAAGGGACGTTAGTACTGTCGAATAGTACTAGTATGTAAGGCAAATACCAATCTTAATAGAATGAACAGTGAAAGAAAGAGAAGGCAGTCATAATAATCAATAAGATTTTCACAGAAATACAAAGAAAATACCAAGTAAGGGTCACATAGTTTCCAATTCAATCTTTCCATATTTTTAGATTAATAATCTTTAGTGCCAAAGCCACAACTCACAATGCCGCCGTGTTTTTACACGGAGTCCGGTATCGGCCCGACCGGCTAATTCATCTCAAGTGAGACATATCCATATCCACAACGTAATTCAATAATCCCAATACAAATGCCACCATGTGTACAACATGGTGTCCGATCTCGGTCCGATCGGCTAAGCCATCTCACTTGAGACATAACCTCTTTCGACTGTCCACTCAATTCATATCTCTTTCCCATATTTCACTACATGTCACAAACAACCTCATTTATTAAATAGTTCTTGACACTTGGGCATATTTTACAATTCAATTCTTTCCCTTTTTATTCGTTCAAATAACGTCATCATTCATGTCGATAAGCACCATCACATAAGGCATTGCACACATAAGGGAAGGAGCTTGGAAAAATCATAGTTACGTTGTCAAATAGAATGATGGCATGGTAAATATCTAAAATAATTAGGGAACGTGTAACTTTTAACCCAACACACTAAGGCAAACAATTCTAGTAAGATCAAGTCGGAACTTACACCAATTATTCGGACACCAGGAGTTCGATTCAAGGAAGAAAAGAGTTAGCCATACATACCTCAATTGCACTTCTTTAGACTCTACAATTATTCCGAACTTTAGCAACCTCAATCTATTTTAGCAATATACAAATTGAACCCAAAATTAGGAAAATGTTCATAGTTCTAGTTCACTCTTTATTTTTTTCCCACACTTTTTATCATATGCATGCAAGATGAACCACTCTCATACCCATGAAGTATCGCCCTAGTACCCCATTATAGCTATGTTTGAGATTAAGAGTTGGGGTGACGAAATCTAACCTTTTTGGATAAAGAATTTGGTGCTCTACTTTAGTATTTCCAAGCCTTGAGTAATGGTTGAAGATCAATTGATGAAAATTAGGCCCTCCATCTAAAACTCACTCTCTCTCACACTAGAAATATGAGAAATGAGCTTCAAAATGGACTAAATAGGTGTTTTAACGGAATGTGGGTCGGGTTTTAAATTAAGAAAAACGGTGCCCCAACACAGATCTGTGGTCGCATATGCGACCACATAATGGTTATTCGGTTCGCAAAGTGACCGCAGAAATGGCCCCACATAATGGGCCGCAAAAATGCATTCTTCTGCAAAATATTTTCCTCTCAGTCCGTAGGGTATTGTTAAATCCAAAGAGTTTGAACCACGGCGAGCAAGCTCGCCGCGACTACTATAGTAATGCAGGAATCTATCTTGGCACCACGAAAACCCGAGTATTTTGGTTAAACTTTTTACGGGTCCTTACAAATTCGTGATTGGATAACTATGTGGTGAGTATGATGAGACTGCGAGATATGTTCAGATTGTTCGAATGTGACGAGAAGAGTTTACTTGAGATGTAGCAAGGACTATGGGGTATTTGATTTCTGTCTTGATTTGGCGTATGGTCTTGAATTATGGGTGTGTTGAGGGATCTCTCGTGTTGTTTAGTTGTGGAGTGAAGTATATTCTCATGTATTGTTTATGAGTTCAGAATTAAGAAGATTAAGTGACTACGTAGTAGTCATGACTGTGGAAGGGTATACAGAGATATTAGTTTGAGGCAGAGCAGGTGGGTTATCTCCTGCGAGGTGTTCTGAGGTTGTGTGGTCCTTATAATGTTTTGTAGAGAGTTCTCTTTTACTAGTGAATGATATATGTTGCTATTTGAGTTTGTATCGCTTGTGGAAGTTGGCTTAACTATTACAAGGGTGAATGTGAGATTTGCAGATAATTTAAAGTATTAGATGGTTTGCATTCAGGAGCTCAGGAAGGATTTAGTTGAATCTCACTGTGGTATTATGGTAGTAAGGGGGTATGGTTATTGTAAGTAGTCAGATGTTTTATTCCATGGCTTTGAGCTAAGTGGGGGAGTCTTCTATCGAAAAGTTAATTGCACGATTGTGTGTTGTATTGGTTTCGGTTTGAGGTATACTGGTAAATCAGCTATGACTATATGGGTTGAGATTGAGGATGACTTTGGTAAAAGAATTTCTGGATACAGGTTGTATTACACTCTATGGGTATACGAGAATCACAAAATAATTAAGTGGTTATTAGCGAAGGATGTAGTGTATATGGAGTAGGAATTTGCTTGGTTGCTTAGGAGTGTGGGTTACTCTTTACTCCCTTGGGTATTGGTGTGCTAATGGGGCACATGTCGTTCGGTCCGTTTGGGTGGTTTAATTGATATTTAAGTGGAGTGGATGACTCTAGAGAATGGTTCTAATAGATTCAAGATTCATATGTAGCGATCTGGAATTTTTAAGATTTGTATATGGCTAGAAATTGGGAGTTGCGTTAGATAGTGTCGAGATTTATGGCATTTTTATATCATTTTGGATTGTGCATTTCAATATCAAGAAGGTGAAGAAAATAATTTTAGGTTCACATAAGGTCTCTTTAGAGTGGGTGTCTCGGTTGTGGTGCCTTGGGGTGCTTAAGTGGGAAGTCAATGGCTTATGGGCCTTAGGGCATTGTGGTTTTATATTAGGGTCTCTTGTGTGGTGAATTTTGGTTAGGGATCGTGGTGTTCTAGCAAGGAGAAGTATCAATTTGAAGGCAATTTTGAAAGGACTTGGTGGAATAGGACATCTTAGTAGTAGGTTGGTTTAGCACAATAATGGATATAATCGGTTCTTTAGGTACTTATGGTGTGGCTAGTCTCTACAGATGTTTCGTGGAAATGCTCTTGGGTTTTGGCGACCTGCGTGGCTGGGTTGAGTAAGAGAGATTCGGTTCTGATAGCTTGGTTATGTGCAAATGGACTTCGAAGGGTTCTCAATGGTTTCTACCACGGTTCGAGGATGCGTGAGGAATATATTGCATATTGGGATTTTTCTCAAGGGATGAGATCAAATGGAAGGCTTCTAACTGAGCGGGTATGTATTCTGCTTGGGACTCAGAGTTGATTACGAGATTCCTATACTCTTCACAGGATGGCATGGTAGATGCGGTGTTGTGTTGGATTGAGATTTGCATGTGCAAGGTCACATGTCAGTTTGTAAGAGAAGGGCATAGATTCGTAGGCAGCATGGACGGTTTCAGATGACTAGGTAACTGATATTACTAATCGGTATGGCCTGATGAGAGTATACATTTTAGAAGGGGCAATGTGTTTTGATTTATGAATACTTCATTGGTATTGTGACACTCTTCTGGTTGATCGACTGCTGATATTCAAATTTAGCTATGTGGCATGGAAGAATTTTAGAAGTATTCCTCATGGGATGATCGTGTATGAGATATGTGTTAGACATTTGGGCGGTGGAGATGGAATCAGATATGGTGATTCGTGTGTTTTATGGATTTGGAGGCTGGGAGTTCTTAGTAGTAGATTGTTTCATGGTTGTGGACTATGAGGTTGTGGACGAAGCTAGCCAGATGACAATATGTGTTATGATTCAATCAATTATAGGCTTTCAGAGGTTTATTTATCTATTTGCGGGGTGACCGGAGTTGATTTCGTGGTCCATTGGTAGGCCCAATTAGGGTGTGTATTCCACACCGAGTCGGATTAGTTGGCTCCATACTGCTATTGTTGACCGTTGAGGGATGTGTCGTTCGGTTATTGTTGAGATTATTCGTGTTCCGATATGTTCTGTGAGTTACTCTTCTATGCTATGAAGAGTTGTGATTCGTTGGTTAAATGCACATATGGTGCGGTTCTATTGGGACCTTATAGCGAAATTTGAGCGAGAGGAGTATTGGGTATTGCTTGGTTGATGGAGTATTGGTTATGTTCTTTCGGGTTTTGTGTGACATTGTGTCATTTGCTTATCCGTGGTTATGGTAATGCACTTTGAGTATTTGATGTCGAATTGCGCATGGTTATTGATTTTTAGCAGGGTGTCTTGAGGTATTTCATATGGACCAGTATTTGGATAGGGTCGCGCATTGCAGTGGAGTTATGTTGAGATATGATCCCTCGTGTTAGATTTGTGTGTTTTGGTTCGACAGTGTGTGATAGGTTCTTAGCATTGCGTTGTGGTGGTACTTGTTGATCTTGTGGGACAGTTCTCCCGTCTGAATCAGTTTTTCATGATTTGAGTATATTTGGAAGGTTGCTTATTGGTGCACGGATTGCACGGGTTATAGCGTCAGATTATATTGATGTGGCATGTCACTAGAGTGGTCGTGTTGGGTGAGATGAGATCATTGTACCTAGAATGGATACTATCGGAATTGATTACAGCATGTTTGGAAGGATAATACCGAAAGTCGGCTTAGAATTTTCTATAGTTCTTGTCGAATGAGATGGAATTCCATGAATGGTTGATCTGATGAATGGTTATGAGTTCTGCGTGTTTCTTTCATCATCGGCAGTGCACAAAGGTTTTAGAACGAGGTTTTGTTTGATATGAGGTTTATTACCAGTTTTGGGTTATTTTGAGCAACTACTATGATTTGAAATTATCGCTATGAGTATTTGATTTATGTGGTACATCATGTAATTATATCTTGGGTTGCGGTGAAGGCTTGATACAGCTTATTCAGACTTATACAATGTGTAGATGCGAGATTCTAATCTTATAGAAATTTCGGATGTTGGAAATTGGATTCTAAGGTTTATGGGCTAGGTTGAATTAAGAAACTATAGTTATGCTGTGTTGTCGGGCCTATTTGGGATAGGGTGACGTGAGATCACCCCCGGGTATGTGCATGGTAAGGTTACACAGCGATTTGATGGCTTTTGGAACAACTCTTGGCACGTTCGAGGACCAACGTATGTTTAAGTGAGGGATGATGTAATGACCCGACCGGTCATTTTGAGCATTCGCACTTCGCTCGGTAGTTTACGGCTGTGAATAGATCCGTATGATGTATTTTGACTTGTGTGAATCGTCGATTTTGGTTTTCAGGTTATTCGGGACTGATTTGAAAAAAATGATTCTCAACTAGGAAGCTTTAAATTTGAAAGAGTTGACCAAGTTTGAATTTTTAGCATTTGACCTCGGATTCAAATTATGATGGATCCGTTAGCTCCGTTGGGTGATTTTGGACTTAATAGCACGTCCGAATTGTGATTTGGAGGTCCGTGGTTGAATTAGGCTCGAAATGGCGAAAGTTGAAATTTTGAAAAGTTTGATAGGGAGTGGACTTTTTGATATCGGGGTCGGATTCCGATTCCGGAAGTTGGAGAAGGTCCGTAACGTCGAATGTGACTTGTGTGCAAAATTTGAGGTCAATCGGACGCGATTTGATAGGTTTCGGCATCGGTTGTGGAAGTTTAAAGTTTCAAAGTTTATTGATTTCGAGTTGAGGTGTGATTCATCATTTTGATGTTGTTATGTGTGATTTGAGGCCTCGAGTAGGTCTGTGTTATGTTATTGGACTTGTTGATATATTCAGACGGGATCCCGAGTAGCTCGGGTGAGTTTCGGACGAGGTTTAGATCATTTTATTGCATTTTGGATTTTTGCTAAGTTGCTGGTGCTGGTGTTCCACACCTACAACTGGTATTGCGCAGCTGCGATGGTCGCATAAGCATTAGTGGAGTCGCAGAAGCTAGAAGAGGTTGGGTGAGGAAGACCTCAGAAGCGGATTTTTGTAGCGCACCTGCGTGGGCGCAGATGCGAGATTGGAAGCACAAGTGCGAAAATATTCACAAAAGCGGAATTTGATATCCGCAGAAGCGGGGGTTGCTGGGCAAGGCTATTTTCCCAAAAGCAAAATTTTTACCACAGAAGTGGTGGTCGCAGATGCAACGAATTGTCCGCAAATGCGGAATCGCTGGGGCAGAAGCTATATTATCGAGGGTTTTGGTTCTTTCTTCATTGTGGGCGTGCACCATATGAATTGAGACTCTGTTGTTCCCATGGCACTGTATGGTGGTCCTACTTTGTTGATATCCGTATTTTCACCATGTGATAAAGTAGTTAAGATGCCAATCATGCTAGATATCATATTTAGGCATTATATTGATACTGTTTGGACCCATAGTGATCGATTTTTACTGTTATCTCACTGATTTCATTGATATTTCATACTCAGTCATATCCATGCATTCATACCATATCTCAGTCTCAGATATTATTTATTGATACATCATATCATTGTTGTCGTGATAGTTTCATGACATTGTGAGCCCGTGAGTGAGACTGGAGAGATTGATAACTGAGTAAGGTCGAGGGCATGAGTGAGATTGACATTTTGGGGATCGAGCTGCACGCCGCATCATGTTATATTGATTATATTTTATATGGATCAGGTTGCATGCCGTAATAAGCCTGAGGGCTGTATGTATATGGATCGGGTTGCATGCCGCAATGA
>AWOL01S0115547.1:14940-63337 GCA_000715115.1 Nicotiana otophora
CCAAGGTGACATAATGAATATGAGACTTGTTAATCATGATTTAAATGAGTTTAAAGTCATTATATGTCTATATATGATGTTTGGATGAAAATATAAAGTTTGAATAAAAACGGATTAAAGTTGCGAAAAAACCGATTAAGGATTTGCCTTGTAACTGAGCGTTTTGAGCAATACATTTCTTGTATTATATGGGGTATTTTGGGACATATTATATACTAAATTGAATATCTACGAGTCTAATTTTCAACACATTAAATCGTTCATCGATACAACATTGGAGTAGAGAGATATCCGCATTTGTGCGAGACTGCGCAAACAGCTCTGTTAGGACCCACTTGAGATGGCCACCGACCTTACGTCTTTTAAAAGATGTTTCAGCCTCATCTCGGGTTATTTCTCACCCAAATTTCATCAAAACTCTCTCCAATACCCTCCCTAACATATCCCAAGAACCAAACTCAAGGAAAATCAACTCAAATAATCAAGGGTGTTGAAGACTACAAGAGAATACTTCTATGATGTTGTGGTGTGATTGAGGGCTATTGTGAGCTAAGTTGAGATAGGGTCTCGAGTTTTAGCTTCTGTCCAAGGTATGTATAACATCTTCTTGATTGTGCCTAAGGTTAATCTTGTGTTGGTTGTGTTGTTTTAGTGAAAAACCATAAGATAGCACTTGAAACAACATGTGATATGGTTGTCTTTTTTGTTGGACTGTTTTATGGCTAAATATATGGTTTGTGGTGGCTGTAAATTGCGAGAAATAATTTGATAATGTTGTGACTTCTGTTGTTAAGCTTTTCTAGGTGTTAATTAAGTTGATTGAAGAAGAAAAGATGAAAAAACAAGTGATTGACGATAAATATTAAGGTGCTACACATATGGGGCTATTTTGGAAGGCATTTTGTGGATGTTTTGAACTAGAAATAATATAGTACATATAATTACGATGTTCTAAATGTTGTAAACTAATTTATTGAATAAGAGTTGGATTCAATTTATATCTTGTTATGAGTAAAAACGAGCTTGCCGCTCAGTATGATTGTTAAGATAATCGGAGAAACTCATATTGGATTATATTGTTATTGTTGCTATTGTTGGTTATAGTTGTTGTTGGGCTGTTGATGACCCTTAGTGGTATTTGGGTGTATTAAAAATAGGGGAGTTGATTCCCGATTTTCCTTCAGCTATACGACTAGCCAAATACGATGGTACGATATTATATGTTAACGACAATATCATTTCACTTGTTGTAAATGCAAGAAGTTGTGTTGAGATTGGTTGAGTAATAAGGAAAAGATCACACAGGTATGTTAAGGCTATCCCTTCTCTCCTTTTTACATGATCCATATGATTCAACGAAACGAGAAAGCACGCCACTTTCACGAATGATTCTATTCCTAGAAGTACTAGGGTTGCCTATGTTCTTGATTCCCCATATGTCGTACTATCATATCCCCTGTTCATGGGTCTTGTGACATTCCGAGAGTTCTTATTGACTTACTTCATTATGAATTGCATTCATGTATACATGTATATTTACCCATGACTAGATGACGTTATATACACGTATAATATATGTATATGGGATATGGGAAAAGGTTATGGCGTTATATACGCACCACCGCCAGATCAATTGGTATACGTTTATGATTTCGCCCATAGAAGCTGAGATGATATGATGGGATGCCCTCAAAGGCTTGATGATATTATGTACGCATATAACTGTGCATGATATGATATTTATACGCATACGCATGACATTATAAATATTTTCATGATTCACAGAGCTATTCAGACTTACAAGTTGAGTTCTTTACTCCATGTTTCTTTCATGCCTTTTATATATTGATTTTTATGCCTTACATGCTCGGTACATTATTCATACTGATACCCCTATTGCCTTGGGGCCTGCGTTTTATGCCCGCAAGTGCAGGTAGACAGGCTGACGGTCCCCTTCCTTA
Source organism: Nicotiana otophora (assembly GCA_000715115.1). Taxonomy (NCBI): domain Eukaryota; kingdom Viridiplantae; phylum Streptophyta; class Magnoliopsida; order Solanales; family Solanaceae; genus Nicotiana; species Nicotiana otophora. Next base: position 16,902 of record AWOL01S0115547.1, read on the forward strand.
GGATCCTAGCTCTGTGAGAGTTGGTGTGTTCCATTTGATCCGGAGCTGCTATTTGGTTTTGGTACAATACTTTTGTATATATATAAGGGTATGACGGGGCCCAGTCCCATCCTTTAAACCGTTTTACACTCTATTAGAGGTCTATAGACAGTCATGTATAGTTGGATAGTATTTGGCCTTGTCGGCTCGCCCTACTGTATTCCGCATGTATATGTATATATGTCTTTTTGAGTTTGTCTCCTCACGTATGTTATTCACACGATTCAGAAGTTTAGGGGCAGATATTATGCATGACATACACTTATTTCATTTTATATCTTAGACATATGCTTAGGGGTGTTCGATAGGTAGAACTCGGGCACTCGTCACAACCCATCAGTTTGGGTCGTGACATACCTACCTTTACAATATATGTGAGAACGACTTGACTTCCAAGGGGCTCATACATATTGTTAAAGGATTCCTTTACTCCACTAGCAGAAATAATGTTTTTTAAAACTATAATGAGGGTAACTAGTTTAAATTAATTAGTGGATATATCATTTAGATAAAAGTACATGTCTTTATGATATATGTAATGTGTTCTTATATTATTACTTTTTCTTTTCTATATTTTAGATTTCTCAATATGTCTGTTATATCACTGCGTGAAATACTTGAGACCAACAAGTTGGTAGGACCAAAGTTTGATGACTGGTATAGAAATTTGAGAATTGTTCTCATGCGTGAAAAGCTCATTGATGTGATCGATAATCCTGCAAAGCTAGTCCTACTAGAGAATGATGTAAAAGGCGCCAAGGTTAATCAGAAATACTTGGAAGAATGCCTTGCTATTAAACGCATCATTCTCGCTTCTATGAGTTCTGAATTCCGGAGGAAACATCAGAATATGGATCCAACTGTAATCATTGAATATCTTAAGAAGATGGTTGATATACATTTAGACATTGGAAACTCTCCAGTTGGATCCCATGTCAATCATGTGATTGATCTTACCGAAGAACTTGAGAAGTTAGGGTACAAGCCTGGTAAAGAGATTTCTGAAGATTTGATCTTGTAGTCAGTATATGATGTTGAATATTTTCACTGTAAGAAGAAAGGGCATTGGAAGAGAAAATGCAAAGAGCATCTTGCAACTCTAAAGGATAAGAAACAAGGTAAAACATTAATAAAAAATGTTTTCAAGGTTTCTTTAGCAACTACTAATGCTTCACTGTGGGTATTAGATACTGGCAGTGGATATAACATCTGTAATATTTTGCAAGGGTTCAAGATAAGTAGGAGGCTGAAGAAAGGAGAAGTTAATCTACAAGTTGGAAATGGTGCAAAAGTTGCTAAATTTGTTCCTAAATTTGTTTCGAACGTAATTTCAGCTTCTATGTTGGACAAGCGTGGGTTTTGCATTAACATAGGCAATGGTATTTGCTCTATTTATTATGGTGATGATTTATATGTGAATGAGTATCTCCAACATGATGTTTTTGTCTTACCTAAGGTGAGTGCAAATTCGATTATGCTTGTTTCTAATCTTAAGAGGAAAAGAGATGATCAAGTAAATCATACATATCTTTAACATTGTAGGCTTGGTCATATTGGAGAAAACGAATTAACAAGTTGTACAAGGAAGGGTACCTTGAAAACTATGATTTTGAATCATATCCAATATCACGACCCAATTTCTCCTATAGGTCGTGATGGCGCCCAAAGTCGCCGCTAGGTAAGCCAACGGTAACTAGCTACGTGATTACTCCTCTTAATAGGTTTCCAAGTAATTAAATTCCATTTATGAAGATATTTAGGAAGTAGAAAGTTTAATAAATAAAGCGAACGCGACTGAGTGCAGTCATAGATATTTAAATACTCCAAAATCATAAAGTCTACTAGAGTGTGTGCCAAGACCTGTTGTCACAAGTGTATGAGCAATAGTAGAATATACAAAACTCTAACTACTGTCTGAAATAACATAGACAGAAAATAAGTACAAAAGAAAGGCTCTAGGTGCTACATAACGGCTCAGGAAGCAGCTCACCACTAGGCCTCAGGGTATCGGGGATGCGCGCCAGTGTGACCGCCAGAAGCACCTGCCTCAGATCCTACACGGTTAGTGCAGAAATATAACGTGAGTACATAAACAACATGTACCCTGTAAGTATCAAGTCTAACCTCGAAGAAGTAGTGACGAGGTGTCGACATCGACACTTACTATGGGCTAACAGTAAAGAAATACAGAATTCTAAATAAGCATGGGTTATGTAAATAATAATAACTCAATATCAAGCAGAAAGTAAATAATTCTCTCACGCATGGTAAGTCCCAAATAAATTTCTGTCTTATAAAAGTTTTTTAGCCTATCAAGCCAGGGAGAGATATCAACTATATAATTACACTTGGAGTGTTATCACGCACGATTATGCCGAGGTCATACGACCCAATCCAGAATAATGTGTACACTGCCGAGGGTCGAGCGGCATGAACCATAGATGTATCTTTCTATTCCCGATGCGTTCAGCCCGCTCCACAAGAAGAGAGGATACTTTATAAACACTTGGCTTAAAAGTTATTACAAGGCTAATACACAAATTCCCATTAACAGTCAAGTAATCTTCTAAAACTTCAACCAAGTGAAACTCGGTCTTTTACAATTTCTCTAACAAGTTCCAATATAATTTAGACACTTTAATTAACAAGTAGAGTGCAAACATTACATATAATTAATGCTTTGGGTCATAAACTACCCGGGCATAAACATAATTAATAGCTACGCATAGACTCTCGTTACCTCGTGCGTACATAGCTCCCACAGTTAGAGACAAATATTAATTTAAATCACCTATGGGATAAATTCTCTCTTAGAAGGTTAGACAAGAGACTTACCTTGTCTCAAAGCTCGCTTTCCGGTCTCAAATTCACTCTAAAGCCACAACTCGGTGCCGAAAAATCCGAAACTAGTCAAATGTTATATAAATTAATCAATACATGTTCAAAAGTTCATAATGTAACTATTAGAGTAATTACCCAACCCAAATTGGAAGATTCCTAAAATTCACCCCGAGCCCACGTGCCCTAATTTCGGAAATGTTCGAAGGAAATCGTTAACCATAACCTTACGAACTCAAATATATGATTTTCACCCCACTCCATAATCATTTTCGTGGTTAAATCGCATTTTGCTTTTATCAAAACCTAGATTTTTCAACTAAACCCATAATTTCCATGATTTACATATTAAAATCTACCTATAATCTATGTATTAAACTTACCTTGGGTAGGAATTACTTATCTTCAATAGCTAGGTTGAAATCCCTCTCTACTAAGCTCCAAAATCGCCTAAGTAGTGAAATAATGAATCTAAGAGTAGTCTAAGTTCCGTTTTAAAATGTTTCTACCCAGGTCTGCCTTCTGCGCAACCGCGAGGGAAAACGGCCCAGGCCCAGGAAATTTACCCATCGCAAACGCGACAGGAGCCTCGCTAATGTGGAGGCTTTCTTGGCCTACCCTGCGCGAATGTGAGGGATCCTTCGCGAACGCGAAGAATGATTTGAGGCCACCCAGCTCAGCCTTCTCTACGTGAACGCGGGCTGGGTCAAACGAACACGAAGGCTAAAGGGCCCAGGCCTCCGCGAACGTGGCCTTTCTTACGCGAATGCGAAGGGAAACATCCCCCATCCCACAGTACCCAAAATCCTTCATCGCGAACGCGAGGGTCCTTCCACGTTCGTGAAGAAGGAAACCATAACAAGAAAAAACTGGTGTTTCAACTTAGCTTCGGGTGGTCCGAAACACACCCGAGCCACTCGAACTATCCAAATGCACCAACAAGTCCATAAAAATTATACGGACCTGCTCGAACTCTCGAAACGTGAAAAACAAAAACGAAACTAAGAATCACACCTCAAAAGCAAGTTGAATCAAATTATGAACTTCAAGTTTCCGATTCGCTTCGAACGTGCCGAAACATACTTAGACTACTCGAAATGACACCAAATTTTGCGTGCAAGTCTTAAATCACCATACAGAATTATTCCAGACTCGGAATTCCAAACGGGCCTCGATAACATCAAAATCTACTCCAAACCAAATTTAAAGAACTTTTAATCATTCAATAAGTCAAGTTTCAACATTAAGCGTTGAAATGCTCCCGGTCATCCAAAACCCAATTCGAACATAGGCCCAAGTCCAAAGTTTTATCATACGAACCTATTGGTACCGTCAAATCCTAGTTCCAAGGTCGTTTACTAAAAATGTTGACCAATGTCAAACTTAGCCTTTTAAAAGCCAAACAATGGAACCAAGTGTTCCGATTTCAACTCGAACCCTTCCAAATCCAAACCAACCATCCCCGTAGGTCATAAAATAGTAAAAGCACATACGTGGAGTCTTATTTTGGAGAAAAGGGATCTAGAAAGAAAACCGACCGGTTGGGTCGTTACATCCAACTTGTGAATCTTGTCTCAAATTAGGACTAATTCATATAGATGTTTGAGGACCCATAAAAATTCAAGCTAGAGGTGGATATTTTTACTTCATCACCTTCACTGATAATATGTCAAGATATGGATTTGTGTATCTTATGAAACGCAAATCTGAATCTTTTGACATATTCAAAAGGTTCTGTAGTGAACTTGAGAAACAAACTGGTAAAAGTATCAAAGTACTAAGGTCTGATAGAGGTGGAGAATATCTTAGCGAATACTTTACTAGGTATCTCAAAGAGAATGGGATTCTCTCAAAGTGGACACCTCCAGGAACACAATGGTATATCTGAAAGGAGAAATCGAACCTTATTAGATATGGTGATATCTATGATGGGGTTCACTGATCTTCCAATAAATTTATGTGCTTTAGAAGAAGCAACATACTTACTTAATAAAGTTTCCACTAAGTCAATCTCTACAATACCATGCGAGATATGGAAAGGATGTAAGCCTAACCTTAAATATATTAAAGTTTGGGGCTGTCCAGCTTATGTTAAGAGACTGCAATATGATAAACGTGACTCAAAATTTGATAAGTGCAGGTTCAATTGGTATCCCAAAAAATAATGGGATATTATTTCTATCACCATTCTGACCATAAAGTGTTTGTGGCTAGAGGATCAACCTTTTTGGAAAGGAAATTTCTTTTGGAAGGAAATTATAGTGAAGAAATAGAACTTAATGAAGTTTAAGAAACTAATGAATCAACACAAAATTAAGATCATGAGACACGAGTTGAAGAATCTTTATTGGACTTTTTGAAGTTGACAAGGAAGTTTCCATCTTTAAAGGTTGAAGTTCAATAACTAAATGTAGTTCAAGAACATGTTAATGAACCGGTTCCAAACCAAATTGAACAACAACCAAATCCAGCACAAGGTGAACAAGTTGTACAACACCTCTTGGAAGGTCTACATGAGAACGTCTTGTACCAACTAGATACAATTTAATGGTACAAGATGATGTATCAATTTAGTTTGATCATAATGATGATGGCCCTAAGACCTATGAAGAGGCTATACAACGTTCTGACTATGAGAGATGGCAAAAGGAATCCAAAATGGAATCCATGAAGGAAAATAAAGTATGGACTTTAGTTGAACCTTCAAAGGATATAAAACCTATAGGTTGTAAATGGGTTTTTAAGAAACATATTGGAGCAGACGTAAAGGTGGAGACATATAAAGACCGTCTTGTTGTCAAGGGATATCGTCAGAAAGAAAGAGTGGACTATGACGAGACATTCTCTCCCGTGGCAATGCTCAAATCAATTCGGATTTTACCTTCTATAGCAACATACTATGATTATGAAATATGGAAAATGGATGTGAAAACAAATTTTCTTAATGACGAGCTAGAAGAGTATATGTACATGACACAACTTGAAGGTTTCACATCTCTGACGAGCGCAAAAAACACACTTAGATTCTGCTCGCTAGTCAAATATAGTATAGTATAATATCGTATCCACATGGATTGGATTTAAATAGTATTCTCGTAGTTTCTAGATTGATTGCTATTCAATATCATCAACAATTAATATTTCTATGATTTCTAACTAAAATTAACTAAGATTCTAAAGCTATTGACTAATGACAATCGAAACAAAGAGGATTATCAGTGGGAAAAAATAGGAGTTGATAGGATAGGTGCAAGATAATTGTCTGGAATCTAACTCTAGATAATTCACTTCTAATGTTCAAGTGAGTCTCTCGAATTCACTCAATTATAGTACAAACATTCAGCAAAAACGCCTCTCTCGATTAAGTCTTAACCTCACGAGATGAACCAATTTAAGCACGTGAAGGTATGCAAGAATGCATAGTGGATTGGTCGTTAGGAAAACCTCTTTCGATTATTCTACTAACTAGTTTTAATCAATGATTCAACTAGCCTATTTAGATTACTAAGAAGAATTAATGAACTCAACCAACAATATAATGCAAAGATTTCATAAGTTATGCCTCTCTCGATTACATGAATAAGTGAATATAGATGCAACAGTTAAATGATCAAAAAATGCTTCAATACATAAAATTAGAGTTATAATCCACAAACAATCATAATTACACCAAATCCATAAAACCCTAAAGATAACTACTCCATAGATATGGAGCAATTCATCACAAATAAAGTTAAAGTATCGGAAAACATAAATTCAATCCAAACTCGGGTCTTGAGTGAGGAAGGAATGATGAAATCCTTGTGCTTTTTCTCCTCCAACTCCTTAGATTCCTTAGGTCTAAGGTATGTCAAAAGTCCATAAAATAACATGTTTCATGTATTTATACCAAGTAGGGTCGGTCCCAAATGAAATCACTTTTTCCTAAACGAAATAGGATATTTACTCTGTAAAAAGTGCATAGGCGCGGCGCATGGGCAACGCACCATGCAGAGCATTAGTGGGGAAATCCAGAGAGCTCAACAATACAACAGACAACAAAAATACACTGCTGTGTTGCACTATGCCTCGCACCCTGCGTCGCACTAGTGCAAGTTTCTCAGAGTCCGACTCAAATCTTGCGTTTTGACGTCCAGACTTGGTCCTCGACCCCCGAACACGATCTCAGCATAATCCCTTGGGCTTTTACTCAGACTTCAAAGCTCTAAATAGCTCGAATTAGGTCCACAACATCTAGATCACTCAAAAACACTCCTACAAGGCATAAAAAACACAATAAGTGCAAAACACTACCAAGTAAATTTCAAAACAAGTGAAGTGAATTAGAGTGCAATAAGCGAGTAAATACACAATTATAGCCTACCATAAACACCTCACACTTAAACCGTTGCTCATCCTCGAGCATTCAAACTACACTTCACAATAGACATGACCTTTTTAAACAACTCTCCTAACTCATCACACAAAGAATATATAAAATAGGTTATGCACTCTAACGTAACATCCTCGCCTCATGATTTGACTCAAAATCACCACGCATTTTTCACAACCCGCTCACTTACTCTAATATAGAAGTCAATGACATTACCTTTCCTTCATGAATCAATTGCCCTCACACAACAATAGAGAATAGTTCCACACACAATAAAGTTTAAGAACAATTAGGAACTCAAGATAGAACGAATTCGCTCACTCTAAAAAATAACATTCATATGCCATAAAATACATACCATAGGCTTTCCCGTAGTGTAATACTCTACTAATTAAGCTCATTCAATCAAGGATTAAGTAGGACTTTAATTGGTTGTAATGTAGGTTGCGGGATGGAAAGGATACTGTAACGACCCGACCTGTCATTTTGATTATTATAATCTCGTACCCCCATTTACTACTCATTTTATTCTTTATTATTATTTTATTACTTACCGGGTTAGTTAGTTTGGGTACGGAAGGATTTCTGAGTGAATTGAGATACGCAATCTCATAATTGAAAACTTAAGTTAGAAAAGTTGACCCGCTGTTGACTTATATGAAAATGACATCGGATTTGAATTTTGATGGTTCCGTTAACTCCATTGAGTGATTTTGGACTTAGGAGCGTGTCCGGATTGTGATTTGGAGGTCTGTAGTAGAATTAGGCTTGAAATGGCAAAAGTTAAATTTTTGGAAAGTTTGACCGGGGAGTTAACTTTTTGATATCGGGGTCAGAATCCGATTCTAAAATATTGGAATAGGTCCGTTATGTCATTTGTGACTTGTGTGCAAACTTTGAGGTAAATCGGACTTGATTTGATAGGTTTCGGCATTGAATGAAAAAGTTGAAAGTTCTTAGTTACATTAGGCTTGAATTAGGGTATGATTCATGGGTTTAGTGTTGTTTGATGTGATTTGAAGGCTTGCCTAAGTTCGTATGATAATTTAGGACTTGTTGGTGCATTTGGTTGAGGTCCCTAGGGCCTCAGGCAAGTTTCAGATGGTTAACAGATCCAATTTTGGACTTAGAACAATTGGAACTTGCTGCTGCCTACTGATGCAATCGCACCTGCGAATATTGGCTCGCAAGTGCAAAGAGTGAAGAGCATAAGCGGCCAGGCCTTGGGGAGGACAGTGGTCCCATGTGCGAAGCTTTTTTCGCACCTGCATGGTCGCATGCGCGATGAGGGCTTCGCAGAAGCGCACCCGTAGGTGCGAGAGTTTGAGCGCAGGTGCGGAGTTGGGGGAAACCAAGTGGTTCTGCAGTAGTGGGAAATGCACCACAGAAGCGGATGTGCAGCCGCAGAAATGCCTGGGCAGTGTTTAAAAAATGAGGGTTCCGGGAGTTTTCTTATTTTTCACATTTCGAGCACGATTTTGGGCGAGTTTTCAAAGAGAATTCATTTGAAATCTTGAGGTAAGTCACTTGTGATCATTTTTAGTCAATAATATTGGATTATCATTGACTATTTCGACTATATTACATGTTGTTTTTGGTGAAATTAGAGGATTTGGGTCTAGAGATTTCGAAATAAGAATTTGAGATTTGGAGGTCGAGTTGATGTCGGAATTTGGTAAAATTTGTATGGTTGGACTCGTGGTTGAGAAATCAAACTATTAATCATGTTTAAACTATGTGTTTACACTGTTGGGACCTACAGAGGTCGTGTACTTGTGGAATTATCTGCTAAATTATTATTTTGCACTCAGTCACAATTGTATTTGCATATTTCATCTCAGTCTCTATTGTTCATTATTGATGCATCATATCATTGTTGTTTGGGCTACTTATCATGATTTTTGAGAGACTGAGAGATTGGAGAGGTTGATGACTGAGTGAGGCCGAGGGCCTGATTGTGAGAATACTTATGGGATCGGGTTGCATGCCGCAATATGTTCTTTGTTATATGCCATGATTGAGTTGATATAACGCTTGGGCTGAAGGAGCCTCTCTAGAGTCTATACACACCCCCAGTGAGTACATGTACCTACTGAGTGCGAGTGCCGAGTGTGAGTGTCGAGTGCTGAGTGATTGAGAGGAATGAGTGAATGGGAGGAATGCGTGACTGTGAGGAAAGAGTGACTATGGGGTTGGAGTGAATGGGAAGACTGAGTGACTGTAACTCTGAGAGGATGCATTGATTTCATTATTGCTGCATTTCAGCTGTCATATATCACTGTTTTGGAAAACTCTGAAAGACATTATTTCTGTTTCAGTCAGATCTGACATTTAATTACTATGGAGTTTTAAATGTTGAACCTGAAAGCATGCCTACTTTTTTATGTTGGAAATTACTGTATTTGGACTTAGCTGTGAAGCTCGTCACTACTCTCAGTTATTTAGTTATTATTGTTACTTACTAAGTTGGTTGTACTCATACTATACCATGCACTTTGTGTGCAGATCCAGGTGATCCCGGACACAACAGATGTTGATTCGTTCGCACAGTTGATTTTTCGAAGATTCCGAGGTAGCTTCTGTGTTTCGCAAACCTTGCCTCTCCTTCCCTATTTCCTTGTTTACTGTATTTGGTCTTAGACTATTATAGACCGTGTTTTCCAAACTTGTGATGTATAGATTCTCATGTACTCAGTGACACCGGGTTTTGAGAGTATATTTATATTCAGTATTTGTGGAATTATTCCCTTATAATTAATTATTACGTTTTCAATATTTAAAAGAAATTGTGAGTTATTGATGTTGTCGGCTTGCCTAATATTGGTATAGGCGCCATCACGACAGGTGTGATTTTCGGGTCATGATAATTGTGTATCAGAGCCTAGGTTACATAGGTCTCACGAGTCATGAGCAAGTTTAGTAGTGTCTTGCGGATCGGTGCAGAGACGTCTATACTTATCTTCGAGAGGCTACTGAACCCTTAGGAAAATTTGACTTTCTTGTATTCGGTCGTGTGAACTTGTTGATTCTAGAAACTAAATTTCTGTTATTCTAATCTCTCACAGATGGTGAGGACACGTACTACCAGATCGTATGATCAGCCACCAGTGCCACCAGTTAGTGTTGCGAGAGGCCGGGGCCGAGGTAGAAGTCGAAGCGTAGCTCGTACAACGGTTGGAGCAGCACATGTAGCATCACCAGTTGCTTCAACTCAGGAGAAGATTCTAGATATAGTTGAGCCGGTGGGACCAACTCAAGCACCAGCTATGCCTATTGTGATTCCAGGCCTTCAGGAGGCTTTAGCATAGATATTGACTGTTTGCACTGGCCGTGCTCAGGTAGTTTCGGCTCAGGCCGCACCTGTCACTTCTCGGGCCGGGGGAGGTACTCATACCCCTGTTGCCCGTACTCTAGATCTGGTAGTGCAAGGACTTCAAATACCAGGGGCACTACCAGCCCAACCATTTGCAGCTGCTCAATCCCCGGTGGTCCTCTTTATGGCAGATGACGGGCAGAGGAGACTCGAGAGATTTGAGAGGCTTTGACCTCCATCATTTAGCGGTGCTGAGTCAGAGGATGCTCAGGGTTTTCTAGATAAGTACCAGTGGATGCTTCGGACAACGGGTATTCTAGAAACTAGTGGGGTCTCATTCACTACTTTTCAATTTTCTAGGGCATCCTTTAGATGGTGGGAGGCTTATGAAAGGCGCAGGTCAATCGGTGCAGCACCACTTACATGGAAAGAGTTCTCCGTTCTCATTTTGGATAAGTTTGTGTCGTAGTCTCGCAGAGAGGAGCTGTACAGATAGTTTGAGCAGTTATGTCACGATGGCATGTCTGTGATGCAGTACGATATGAGATTTTTTGAGTTGGATCGTCACGCAGTTTGGTTGGTTCCCACTGATAAGAAGACGATTAGGAGGTTCATTGATGGTCTCACATATCAGCTGCGGTTACTTATGCCTCGGGAGAGAGTATTTGGTGCTACGTTTAATGAGGTAGTTGACATTGCTCGGTAGATAGAGATCGTCCGTAGCTAGGAGAAAAGGGAGAGGAAGGCCAAGAGGCCTTGTGGACCAGGTGGTTTTAGCGGTGTTCTTCAGGGGGTCAGTATTACCGCGGCAGGGGTCATCCTTACAGACATGCTCAGACGGGTCGTCCAGTTCACCGTGGTGCATCATCCAGCTATAGTTCATATAGTTCTCATCATGGTCAGTCATCTCTCAGTGCCCTTCTAGCCTATAGTTCGTCCCGTGCCCCTTCAGTTCAAGGTTCATTTGCACTGGGTAATTCTAGCAGCTATTTTGGTTCTCGGGGCCCGATTCAGTCCGCACCACCACCAGTAAAGGGAAGTTGCTTTGAGTGCGAGAAGTTTGGGCATATGTAGAGGCAGTGTCCTCATTGCCCTAGATATCTAGTGCAACAGAGGAGTCAGACTACGACTTCAGCACCAGTCACTTTGCCACCCGACCAGCCAGCTCGGGGTGGGGTTCAGTCAGTTAGGGGTCGCCCAAGAGAGGGATGCTGATCAGGTGACGGTCAGGCTCGATTCTTTGCTTTTCCTACCAGGCCGAATGTTGTTGCTTCAGACGCAGTGATCACAGTTATTGTCTCAGTATGCCACAAGGAAGCTTCTATATTATTGGACCCTGGTTCTACTTATTCGTATGTATCATAGTATTTTACTCATTGTTTGGATATGCCCTGTGAGTCCTTAGTTTTACCTATTCGTGTATCTACGCCGGTGGGCGATACTATTACTATGGACCATGTGTATCAGTTGTGTGTGGTAGCTATTGGGGACTGGAGACTAGAATTGATCTTTTATTTCTCAGTATGGTTGATTTCGATGTAATCCTGGTATGGATTGGTTGTCTCCGTATCATGCTATTTTGGACTATCATGCAAAACCTGTGACGTTGGCAATGCCGGGGTTGCTGAAGGTCGAATGGAGTGGTTCTCTAGATTATTTTCCCAGCAGGGTAATTTCTTATTTGAAGGCCCAACATATGGTTGGGAAGGGGTGTTTGTCATATTTGTCCTTTGTGAGAGATGTTGATGCAAATACTCCTACTATTGATTCAATACCGATAATGCGAGACTTTTCGGATGTATTTCCTATAGACCTGCCGGGTATGCCACCCAATAGGGATATTGATTTCGTAATTGACTTGGTGCCGAGCACTCAACCCATTTCTATTCCTCTGTATCATTTGGCACCAGTTGAGTTGAAAGAATTGAAAGAGCAACTTCAGGAACTGCTTGATAAGGGGTTTATTAGACCTAGTATGTCGCCTTGGGGTGCACCAGTTCAGTTTGTGAAAAAAAAAGATGGCACTATACGAATGTGCATTGACTACACAAAGTTGAACAAAGTTATAGTCAAGAATAAATATCCTTTGCCACGTATTGATGATTTGTTTGACCAACTTCAGGGAGTGAGGGTATTATCCAAAATTGATTTGAGATCTCGGTATCACCAGTTGAAAATTCGGGATTCGGATATTCTAAAGATCACATTTATGACTCGTTATGGTCACTATGAATTTATTATGATGTCTTTTAGGTTGACTAACACCCTAGAAACATTTATGCACTTGATGAATAGTGTATTCCAGCCATATCTTGATTAATTTGTCGTAGTATTTATTGATGATATCATAGTGTACTCACTTATCCAGGAGGAGTATGCACAACACTTGGCTATTGTATTGCATAGGATGAGAGAGGAGAAACTATATGCTAAATTTTCTAAGTGTGAATTCTGGCTTAGTTCGGTGGCATTCTTAGGACACATAGTGTCTAATGAAGGGATTAAGGAGGATCTTAAAAAAATAGAGGCAGTCCAGAGTTGGTCTAGACCATCTTCAGCTAATGAGATTCAGAGTTTTCTCGGCTTGGTCGATTATTATCGTCTCTTTGTGGAGGGTTTCTTGTGTATTGCATCACCTTTGACCAAATTGACCCATAAAGGTGCTCCGTTCAGGTGGTCAGGTGAGTGTGAAGAGAGATTTTAGAAGCTCAAGACAACTTTGACTACAACCCTAGTATTGGTGTTGCCTTCATGTTCAGGGTCTTATACTGTGTATTGTGATGCGTCGCGTATTGGCTTCGGTGCAGTGCTGATGCAAGACGGTAGGGTAATTGCCTATGCGTCCAGACAGTTAAAGGTACATGAGAAGAATTATCTGGTCCACAACGTTGAGTTAGCAGCTATTGTTCATGCCTTAAAACGTTAGTGGCATTATTTGTACGGTGTCAATTGTGAGGTTTATACCGATCACCGGAGGCTACAACATTTGTTTAAACAGAAGGATCTTAATTTGCGGCAGTGAGAGTGGTTGGTGTTGCTTAAGAATTATGATATCACCATTATTTATCATCCCGGAAAGGCCAATGTGGTGAACGATACCTTGAGTCATAAGGCGGAAAGTTTGGGCAACTTAGCATACTTATCGGAAGCAGGGAGGCCTTTAGCATTGGATGTTCAGGCCTTGGCTAACCAGTTTGTTAGATTGGATATTTCCGAGCCGAATTGAGTTTTGGCTTATGTGGTTTCTCAGTCTTCTCTTTATGATAGTATCAGAGAATGCAAGTATGATGACCCTCATCTGCTTGTCCTTAAGGACACGGTTCAGTACGGTGATGCCAAGGAAGGCACTATTGGGGATGAGGATGTATTACGGATGCAGGGCATGCTATGTGTGCCTAATGTATATGGTTTGCATGAGTTAATTCTCCAGGAGGCTTACAGTTCACGGTACTCCATTCATCCAGTTGCCGTGAAGATGTACCAGGATTTGAGACAACAATATTGGTGGAGGCGAATGACGAAAGATATAGTTGGGTTTGTAGTCGGTGTTTAAATTATCAACAGGTGAAGTACGAGCATCAAAGACCGGGCGGATTGTTTCACAAACTTGAAATTCCGGAGTGAAAGTGGGAGCGTATTACCATGGACTTCGTAGTTGGGCTCCCACGGACTTTGAGGAAGTTTGATGTTGTTTGGGTGAATGTAGATCGGTTGACCAAGTCCGCGCATTTTATTCTAGTTGGTACTAATTATTCTTCAGAGAGGTTGGCTGAGATGTATATCCGCGATATTGTTTGCCTACATGGTGTGCCGGTGTCCATCATTGCAGATCGGGGCACGCAGTTTACATCACATTTTTAGAGAGCAGTGCAACGAGAATTGGGCACACGGGTTTAGTTGAGTACAACATTTGACCCTCAGACGAGAAAACAGTCCAAGTGCACTATTCAGATATTGGAGGATATGCTACGCGCTTGTGTCATTGATTTTTGGGGTTCTTGGGATCAGTTTCTGCCACTCGCGGGGTTTGCTTACAATAACAGCTACCAATCGAGCATTCAGATGGCTCAGTGTGAGGATTTGTACAGGAAACTGTGTCGGTGTCTTGTGGGTTAGTTTGAGTCGGGTGAGACTAGGCTATTGGGTACTGACTTAGTTCAGGATGATTTGGAGAAGGTTAAATTGATTCAAGAGCGGCTTCGCACGACGCACTCTAGACAGAAGAGTTATGCTGACGGGAAGGTCCGTGATGTTGTTTACATGGTTGGGGAGAAGGTTCTGCTCAATATTTCACCCATAAAGGGTGTGTTGAGGTTCAGGAAGAAGGGAAAGTTGAGCCCACGGTGTATTAGGCCTTTTGAAATACTTAAGAAGATTGAAGGGGTGGCTTATGAACTTGCTTTGCCACCTAGTCTATCGAGTGTTCATCTAGTTATTCATGTATATATGCTTCAAAAGTACGTTGGAGATCTGTCACATGTTTTGGATTTCAACACAGTGTAGTTGGATGGTAATTGGACTTATAAGGTAGAGCCGATGGCCAATTTAGACCAGCAGGTTCGAAAGCTGAGATCAAAGAACATAGCTTCAGTGATAGTGCAGTGGAAAGGCCATCCAGTCAGAGAATCTACTTGGGAGATTGAGCGGGAGATGTGGAGCAAATATCCACACCTATTTGAGACTCTAGGTATGATTCTAAACCCGTTCGAGGATGAACGTTTGTTTAAGAGGGGAGAATGTAACGATCTGACCGGTATTTTTGACTATTATAACCCCGTTCCCCCATTTACTGCTCAATTTATGCTTTACTGTTGTTTTATGACTTATCGGGTTAGTTGGTTCGGGTCCGAAAGGATTTTAGAGTGAATTGAGACACTTAGTCTCATAAGTGAAAACTTAAGTAGGAAAAGTTGATCGGATGTTGACTTATGTGTAAACAACTTCGGATTTGAATTTTGATGGTTCCGTTAGCTCCATTGGGTAATTTTGGACTTAGGAGCATGCCCGGATTGTGATTTGGAGGTTCGTAGTAGAATTAAGCTTGAAATGGCGAAAGTTAAATTTTTGGAAAGTTTGACTAGGGAGTTGACTTTTTGATATCAGGGTCGGAATCCGATTCTAAAAATTTGGAATAGGTCAGTTATGTCATTTGTGACTTGTGTGCAAAATTTGAGGTCAATCAGACTTGATTTGATAGGTTTCAGCATTGAATGAAGAAGTTGACAGTTCTTAGTTTTATTAGGCTTGAATTGGGGTATGATTTGTGGTTTTAGCGTTGTTTGATGTGATTTGAAGGCTCGACTAAGTTCGTATAATGTTTTAGTACTTGTTGGTGTATTTGGTTAAGGTCTCGGGGACCTCGGGCGAGTTTTGGATGGTTAACGGATCAAGTTTTGGACTTAAAACAATTGGAACTTACTGCTGCCTTCTGATGCAATCGCACCTGCGGAATTGGCTCACAGGTGCGAGGTGTGAAGCGTAGAAGCGGCCAGACCTTGGGGTAGACAGTGGTCACAGGTGCAAAGCTTTTTTAGCACCTGCGTGGTGGCAGGCGCGATGAGGGATTCGCACAAGCTCACCCGAATGTGTGGGATTTTGAGTGCAGGTGCAGAGTTAGGGGAAACCAAGTGGTTTCCGCAGAAGCGGGAAAGGCACCGCAAAAGTGGATGAGCAGGTGCGAGCCCAGGCTCCGCTGGTGTGGAAATGCCTCGGCAGTGTTTAAAGCCGAGGGTTCCGGGATTTTTCGCATTTTTCACATTTCAAGCACGGGTTTAGGCGATCTTTGAGAGAGAATTCATGGAAAATCTTGAGGTAAGTCACTTGTGATCATTGTTAGTCAAACATATTGGATTATCATTGAGTATTGCGACTATATTACATGTTTTTGAGGTGCAATTAGAGGATTTGGGCCTAGGGATTTCAAAATAAGAATTTAAGATTTGGAGGTCGAGTTGATGTCAGAATTTGGTAAAATTTGTATGGTTGGACTCGTGGTTGAACGGGCGTTCATATTTTGCAACTTTTGTCAGGTTCTGAGACGTGGTCCCCACGGACGATATTTGGGTGCAATTTCGAATTTTGTTGGAAAATTAGTATTTTCTTATGGAATTAATTCCAATTGTTTGTATTGACTGAATCGTATTAATTGTGACTAGATTCGAGGTGTTCGGAAGCAGATTTGGGAGGCAAAGGCATAAAAGAATAAAGCATTACACAGTTTGAGGTAAGTAACAGTTCTAAATTGGCTCTGAGGGTATGAAACCTAGGAATTTTGTAAATAACCTAGGTTCTGACGCACAAGCTAGGTGATGGGGTGTGGGCGTGCACCATAGGAATTGTGACTTGGTCAATTCCATGGAATTGTGTAGTTGAATAATTTGTTGATATCCGTACATTTTCCACATTTTAGAGAAATCAAACTAAAAATTATGTTTAAACCATGTGTTTACACTGTCGAGACCCACAAAGATTGTGTACTTGTGGAATTATCTACTAAATTGTTGTTTTGCACTCAGTCACAATTTTATTTGCACATTTCATCTCAGTATCTATTGTTCATTATTGATGCATCATATCAATGCTGTTTGGGTTGCTTATCATGATTTATGAGAGCCCGAGAGACTGGAGAGGTTGATGACTGAGTGAGGTCGAGGGCCTAATTGTGAGGATATTTATGGGATCAGGCTGCACGCCGCAACATGTTCATTGTTATATGCCATGATTGGCTTGATCGGGCTGCACGCCGTAACATGTTCATTGTTTTATGCCATGATGGCTTGATATAGTGCTTGGGCTGAAGGAGCCCCTCCAGAGTCTGTACACATTCCCAGTGAGCGCAGGTATCTACTGAGTGCGAGTGCCGAGTGCTGAGTGATTAAGATGAATGAGTGACTGCAAAGAAAGAATGACTGTGAAGTTGGAGTGAATGGGAGGACTGAGAGACTGTTACTCTAAAAGGATGCATTGATTTTATTATTGCTGCATTTCAGCTGTCATATATCACTGTTTTGGAAAACTCTAAAAGACATTATTTCTGTTTCAGTAAAATCTGATATGAAATTACTGTGGAGTTTTAAATGTTGAACCTAAAAGCATGCCTACCTTTTTATGTTGGAAATTACTGTATTTGGACTTATGTGTGAAGCTCGTCACTACTTTCAGTTCTTTATTTATTATTGTTACTTACTAAGTTGGTTGTACTCATACTACACCCTATACTTCGTGTGCAGATCCAGGTGATCGCGGACACAACAGGTGTTGATTCTCTCGCACAGTTGAATTTTCGGAGATTCCAAGGTAGCTGCCATGTTTCGCAGCCCTTGTCTCTCCTTTCCTATCTCCTTGTTTACTGTATTTGGTCTCAGTTATTATAGACTGTGTTTTCCAGACTTATGATATATAGATGCTTATGTACTTAGTGACAGGTTTTGGGAGTATATTTATATTCATTATTTGTGGGATTTTCCCCTTAAAATTAATTATTACGTTTTCAATATTTAAAAGAAATTATGGATTATTGATGTTGTCGACTTGCCTAGTATTGGGATAGGCGCAATCATGACAAGTATGATTTTCGGGTCGTGACAAGTTGGTATGAGAGCCTAGGTTACATAGGTCTCACTAGTCATGAGCAGGTTTACTAGAGTCTTGCGGATCGGTACGGAGACGTCTGTTCTTATCTTCGAGAGGTTGTCGAACCCTTAGGAAAATTTCACTTTCGTGTATTAGATCGTGTGAACTTGTTGATTCCGAAAACTAAATTTCTGTTATTCTATTATCTCACAGATAGTGAGGATACGTACTACCGGATCGGATGGTCATCCACCAGTGCTACTAGTTAGGGCCGCGAGTGGCCGTGGTCGTGGTAGAGGCCGAGGTCGAGGTGTAGCTCATACAATAGTTGGAGCAACACCTATAGCACCACCAGTTGCTCCAACGCAGGAGCAGATTCCAGATATAGTTGAGCCGGACTCTACCTTCACATCAATATACGTCAACTCCCTACTTCTTTAAGCACAATTACATCAAGAGTCACCACTATCAAAGAATATTTTTCACAATCATACACTTATATTGTTTTCTTTCTTTTTCAATTCAAGTGGCTCTTTCTTTTTCAAACAGTTCACCTTTCTCCTTAGTTCAATAGTTCTACTTAAAATCCAAACCAACCACCCCACACTTCAACTTTTACAAAGTTCATAATAAATTCAAGTGATCATGAGAAATATAAGGTTTAAATGGACGATCAATTCAAATGAATGAGTAAGGCTTGTAATGTGGTTGCCAAAGAAGCAAGATTACAGGCTCAACAGGGTTAACTAAGATACATAACAATTAGGTGGGTAAAATCATATAACTGGCTCAACAAATAAATGCTT
This sequence comes from Nicotiana otophora, assembly GCA_000715115.1. NCBI lineage: Eukaryota > Viridiplantae > Streptophyta > Magnoliopsida > Solanales > Solanaceae > Nicotiana > Nicotiana otophora. The sequence continues at coordinate 35,842 of AWOL01S0115547.1, forward strand.
ATATCACTTCCAAGACTGAATAAAACTACTATTTCGCTTTGCAAAGACACGGAAAAAGTTCTAGACATCAAATTCAATGCACAGAGAACACAAATACTCACACCCACATGGTACATAACTCACTCAAGATTGGACTATCAAGACACTCTATTCAAAATAGTTAAGCAAAGTCAAGATCATACAGTTTAAGGTATTCATACAAAAGTCAAAAACCGAGCCTAAGTGTCACAACTAAAGCACTTACTATTCTCAAAGTATAATAAAGTCATGAGATATTGCCTTCCATTCAAACCATAGCACAAGGTTTCCTCCTCCTAAAAAATAGTTAAAACTAACTACACCCGTTTCAAACAAAACCGTTAGAAAAGAACCACAGCACAAATAAAAACTAAGGTAATTATTACATTACCTATAAAAGAAAATCTTTTTGTATTCTTCCTTCCGACTTTAATCCCTCAAGACACCTGTCGATGATATCCATCATCGAGAAAAATCTAAAATTTTAAAATTTTTATGATTTTTTTTCAAAAGCATTTTCTATCTCCAACTACTACAACTAACAAAAAGAAAACTAATATACATACATACATACATACATACATACATACATACATACATACATACATACATACATACATACATACATAAAAATATCCCTCACCCCCACACTTTAAGTTGTGGCATATACCCATGACACACAATTAAAAACATAAGGTAAAGAAAACTTCCCTGAATTTTCTTCTTTTTGAGAACTTATGAACTCCACCCTTAATTCTGAATTCATTCCTCGTTTCCCTCCTTGGAATTTTTTGTGGAGCTCATTAAGCCCAATTCTTCTGAGGATACCTGCAAGACCCGCTTTTTTCTTTCTTTCTTATCCTCATCTTGAGTAGTGAATTGCTCGTTCATGATGATCCTTAACTTGTTTTCGTGTTCTTTCACAGGATCAATCCTATAAATCCCCAAAAATAAAGTTCACATGATCAAGGTTAGAATGAGAAAAAAAAGGTCAAGTGAATATTCTGCTGGTATGTCCAAGACCATTTGTTTCTCATTCTCTTCTACTAAAGGTTGCAAGTGTGGAAAGGTGGATGGGGGTTTGAACTCTTCTTCCGTTGCTTCACACTCAACCATGACCTTATTTTCAATCATCTCAGTTGAATCAGAGTCCTCTTGAACAGTGGAATGCTCTCTCTGTGAATGCTCATCCTCTTAATTACGCTCGTTCTCACAAGGTATCTCCTTTATATATCCACCATCACAACACAATGAGATTTCTAAAAGTATATTTACTAATTGACTCACTCGCGTTGTTAGGTTCTTAATAGCTTCAGCATTTTGCATAAACCTTTCTTCAACACTATTCATGAACCTATGCATACACGCTTCTAAACTACCATTCTCTACTTGGAGTGGTTGTCTCACTTTGCTTTCATTCCAATCATAATAAGGGTATTCATACCAACCAGAGTATGAATTGTGCCCAAATGAATCCTCATACCTGTACGAACTAGAAATAGAGTGAGACTTCTCAAAATACGAACCATAGGAAGAATACATACCTGCTTGACAATCAACCCATATATTATTTCCACCGCATTCAAAACACATAACATACCACTGATAATGTTCAGTTGCTAACTCTTCAACTATTTTCTTAGGCCAGTTGTACCCCATCTTTACAATATTTATAGTTCAAAATCTACAGTATCTTTTCCAACTTGTTAGGTACTACAAAAAAATCTTGAAAAGAAGTTAACTAATAAAGAAAATAAAATAGAAAAGGAAAAATAAAAGAAAATAAAAAAAATACCAAAACCTAATTCTTGAATTAGCACCAAAACCCGATGGGATCCCCCCGCCGGCAAAAACCCTTCTTCTGCCGCTGCCTCCTGATCCGGCGACCCCAATTTGAAACCCTCCCCCAAATCCACAAACCCCAATAATCATCCGAACCCAAATCAGAAACCCATTAATCACAACAACAACAAACCATCACCAAAACCCAACCCGAATACCCAGACCCACTTTAGCCTCCTACCCCCTTTCCCTTTCCNGACGGTTGCTGATTGAGGATCCTAGGGTTTTGGAGACTATCAAGGTAGCTGCACTGCGTTCGCGGGCCTTGACTCTCCTTCTTTATCTTTGTCGTACTTTCAGTTTATATCTCTAGACACTATAGTAGATTGTATTTCTGATCTAGACAGTCATGCACTTAGTGACACCCTGGTTTTAGGCTGGATTGTATCACTTTGGGATTTTTATATGTTTTAAACAGTTTTTCTTTAATGTTAAATGCTTCCGTTAACATTTTCAAACTTATTGTTGTTGGTGTTGGGTTGTTGAGTTGAGGCTGGCCTAGTTCTACGATAGGCGCCATCACAACGGTTGATTTTGGGTCGTCACAATAATTTTATCCAACATAGAATGTAACTTAATTCACTTTTTAAAGAGTAAAAAAGTCGATCGATAATTCAAGGATATTTTAGTCGTTCAATATTTAACGTTTTAATATTCACGCTTTTATAATACTATTGATATAGATATAGATAAATAGATAATAATACGATTAAACATTAATCCAACTAATTGATGTCATCATTGTATCATTGTATGTATGAATTCTTCATTTACTTTGCTCATATTATGTTGTGTTTTCAGCCAAGCATATTGATTCGGAACGATTTTGTAAAAGTCTTTTGATATGATTTCCCTCCTGCTATATATAGCCGGTAATATTCATGTGCCCTAATACCATTATGAGGTCTCATTACAAATCTCTCTTAAGAAATTTTTAAAAGTATCTCTGTATTTTCATACGTACTCGGCTCCTGCACATATAGCCTTAACTCCTCCCTTTGAACTCTCTCTTCCACAAATAGTTTCGACATCAAAAGCCCTACTTTTAGATGGCAGGAGGTAACCACCCTCCAAAACCCTCCTCTAATAATAAACAAACTCCTCCTTCTTCCTCCAAGAAAAAGTCCCGATGGGATCCCCCCGCCGGCAAAAACCTTTCCGCCGCTGCCGCCGCTTCCGGATCCGGCGACCCCAATTTGAAACCCTCCCCCAAATCCACAAACCCCAATAATCATCCGAACCCAAATCAGAAACCCATTAATCACAACAACAACAAACCATCACCAAAACCCAACCCGAATACCCAGACCCACTTTAGCCTCCTACCCCCTTTCCCTTTCCCGTGACCCACCCCGCCTCCTCCATACGAGTTTCACATGCTTGAGCACAGAACCATGTCCTAGCTGATGGTTATGTACACTCTTACTTTGTTTTACCCCTTGATTACCAATATTTTCCCTGGGCTGAGTTTCGTGTTGGGTCGAGCTTATGATTCGATGACAGGCTTATGAGTAATAGGAATCGGGAATATTGAAGTTCAGAGCAGGCCCACATTGTTGGTGGTGAGAATAATAATAATAATAATAATGCAATGAAAAAGAAGTTTGGTGATTAGGGGGAAAAGATGGGCTTGAGAGGTTGAGGCAACAAATGTTGGAACATGAGAATGGAGGTGGGATTCCGACTCATGGGATGAGTAGTTTGCATATGGGTAGAGAAGGAGGAGAAAAAATGATTAGGCCTCCTGCAAAGTATATGAGAACTAAAGGGAGTGGGAGTAGTAGGATTAGTAGGCACAATGAGGTGGATCAAACTGCATTAAAGAAGTCATTTTTACTTATGGTTAAGTTAATTTATGAAAATGCTAATCTCAAAGGGAGTTTATTGACTGATGGAAAGGAGGGCCATTTGCAGTGTCTATCTTGTAACAGGGCTTCAAAAGATTTTCCTGATATGCACACTCTTATTATGCATGCCTACAACTCGAATAGTGTTGATTCACTTGTGGAATATTTGGCCTTTCACAAAGCGTTGTGTGTTCTGATGGGATGGAACTATCTAGCATCTCCTGATAACTCGAAGTCATATCAGATGTTATCTGCTGAAGAAGAAAATGCAAACCGAGATGATCTATTTTTGTGGCCCCCTTTGATAATAATCCATAACACTATCACAAGAAAACGTGATGATGGGCGCATGAAGGGTTTGGGAAACAAGGCAATGGGTAGTTACCTTAGAAGTATTGGATTTCACAATAGAAAGGTGAAGGCCTTGTATAACAGAGAAGGTCATCTAGGTGTTACTCTGGTTAAATTTCCAAGTTTAATGGATGCCATGCGGTTAGCGGAATATTTTGAGAAAGATAATCGCGGGAGAAAAGGTTGAGCACGACTGCAGCCCATGACTCTAGGCAAGGATGACGAGAACAACCCTGATCTTATCAAGGTTGATCATAGGACTGGAGAGAATAAGATATTCTTCTATGGTTATCTAGGAACTGTTAGCGACTTAGATATGGTTGATTTCGACTCTCGAAAGAAGATTACCATTGATAGCCGATCAGATTATGTGACATCTGGTTAGTACCGCTTGAATAGCTTTACATTAAGATGTGCTTCAACTGAGAATTTTAGTCAATTCCCTGCTTGTAGATATTGTGGCTTCGAGTTACTTTTATTGCCCTTAGGAATTGGGGCAGGTTTCTCTAGGATAACTGTGGAGCTAAGTTATAAGTGCCTTGCAAGCATTTCCCCCCATCTTCTAGTGAATCTTTCTGCGTAGGTTAGCAGTTTTCAAGTCCAATAGACTCACTGATTGTTCTTGTCCTTGTCTTGCCTTACTCGGTTTGAGGCCGGGTATACCGTTTGGGTGTGGATATGATCATGGTTCAAAAATGTTGTTTCAAGGTTAAACTTACGATGAACTTTCCCGAGAAAACAATAATGAATGTGTCACTTTCTTTTGTTCCAAAAAAACAAATTAGCACCAAAAAACCCCAACCCACACTTGAGAGCCCTCCTCTCTGGCGATTTTGGCAACTGGAGAGGCGATCACCGGCGATCTCGCTCGTATGGCCACTACAACCGACGACCAACCTCCTTTGGGGGTTGGTTTGCCCCCTAACAAATTCCCAACCTTTAAGTAACATCACAACCGCTAGTCCACCATTAGATTACTCGAAAATTCTTAAACCTAGTTTATTAAATAACCCCATGCAGGTGTTCTGTCGTGCAAGCTACTGTGGATCCTATACCTATGCGACGAGTTTCCTTTGTGAATGGGAAAGTAAAGTTTACTGAAGCAGAAGTTGATCACATGAAAGTTTTTGAAGGATTGCAATATGTTGTGGTAAGAAAATTCTCATATGGATGGCTAGATTTGCAAGAACTTCAGAGAAGTATTCTGGCCCAATGCGGTATCAAGGGTGAATGCAATATAAGACTTCTCAGAGATAGGCACATACGTATTCGACTGAATTTATGGTAGGATCTTATAGATTTTGTGTCGAAAAGTGTTTATTATGTTAAAGCCAAAGATGGCTATGAGTACCAGCTGAGGACACTGATTTACTATGCTAAGTTTAAGGCATGAGAAGAAACTCCAAAGGTGATGGCTTGAATTTCGTTTCCTAGCTTGTTACCTACGTATTTTGTTAAAGAATGTCTTTTTATTTAGCATCAACTGTGGTGAAACCATTACACTTAGATATGGCAACAATGAATAAGACACGTCCAAGTTGTGCAAGAGTCAAGGTGCTTATTGATTTGTTAGCCGATTTGCCAAAGAAAGTTCATATGGATATAGAGAATGAAGCCATTGGGGAGGTATGGACCGAATGGGTAAATATTCAATATGATTATTTACCTAAGTACTGTAAAGAATGCAAGTTACAAGACCATGATGAATTCGAGTGCTAGAAATTATATCCAGAACTGGTGGTGCAAGACAAGGATAGGAATGTTGTAGCAGGCAATGTAGAGGATAATGAGAAAAACAAGGGGCCTATAATGATTCTTACAAGTGGTAAGGTAATTGAAAATATTGTGGAACAATGGAAGGAAGTAAGGGACAACCGTGTCAAGAACAAAGCCAAGAAAAATGGTGCGCAAGCTACAACTGGAAAGAAAATCATCTCAGTTGAACAAGGAGTAGGGCAACAAATTCAAATTGCTTCACTTTAGAACACAACCAATAAATTTGCTTTATTGGAGAGTGAGTCTGGAGATACTGAAGAAAAGAGCAGAAGGATCAAGAGATTGTAGTGTCTAATGCAAAGGAAATTCCGAATGCATCATCTCCTAGTATTATTAGGAGACAGTCTCCCAGGTCGGCATCCAAAAGCCTGAATCCTAAGGCTCCAAATTGTATTCCTACTGGGAATGGGAGTAATGAAGCAGTACACAAGGAAACCACATCACAATGGATTAATAGGACCTTTGTTTAGGGAGTTAATACTAAGACTAATGTTAATTTGGTTACTACGAACCAGTCATGCCAAGAGGTGCCTCCACAATCAGTGGATACTTTCGATACATGTGAAGTAGATAAGATTGTCGATCAAACTAAGCTAAGTGGAAGACTATGGACTGATCAAGTTGGAGATGATTCAGAGGAGGGAGAAATTAACACCAATGGTGAGGAGGACAATGAAGAACAAGAGTTGTCAGATGATCAGCATCTTGAAGAGGAAGAACAAAGTGTTAATGGCAATCATGGGGACACAAAAAGGATTTCTGGTAATGTGGAGGAGGTACAACAGTTGGAGTATAAGGAATTACCTAAAGAAAGTCATGATATTGATTTACTTAACCTTCTTGAAAAATCTGTTACTGTAGGTTCACTTGATGTAAACCCTAGCGATGCCCTAGTAAACCCTAATGTGCAGGAATTGTTGGAAATCGATAAAGGAGGTATGAAGGTACAGAATTCGATGGGCAAATCTATTTCCCAATATAATGAAGAATCAAGGATGACCAGTGCAGACGGCAAAGAAAAGAAAGGGAAGAATCGTGGAGCAAAATCTAATGAAATAGGATTTCTAAAGATGCATGATGCAACATCACAAGGTGGAGGTGAGCTTAAAAGCGTTGGACAAGTTCATAATGTAAACAACTCCAAATCCTTAATTTCTAGGCCCTTAAAGAACCAGTTGTTTGCAACTGATGGTACTAAAGGTGATGAGGATAAGGTGGGTAGTACATGCAAGGATATGGACGAGGAATCAACTACTCAAAATTTTTAGAATATAGCTAGGCAAGGTGATTTATCACCAAGGCTAATGGAACGTGGTAAACCAGCGGGGAAGGGAAGAAACAAACAGCAAAAAGATACAACTAATGTTCAACCCTCATGTGTTCAAACTAGAATGACCATCTCTAAATCCAATAATTTATCATGAGTGTGATTATTTGGAATGTGATATCGATGAATACAATAAGAGCTTTTGAAAGACTCATAACAATGCATAGACAGCATTAATTCAAATTTGTTGTATTATGGAGCCAATGCAACAAGCACAAAAGATGGAGAAATATAGAAAGAGGATTGGTTTCGCACAAGCTTTTGTCAATATATCTAATAAAATCTGGGCTTTTGTTGATGACAATTATGAAGTGACTGTTGTAGTTGATATGGTGCAACAACTGACATTAAAGTTACATGATCTTGATAGCTATAAAGAGTTCATTCTTACATAGTATATGCTAAATGTGATACGATAGAGAGAACTGAACTTTGGGATTCCCTTTATGCACTGGCCAGTGACATGACTTCTCCATGGCTTGTGGGAGGAGATTTCAATGTTATTTGGGATGAAGAAGAGAAGTTTGGAGGCCTTCCTGTGTCATTAAATGAGGTCGATGATTTTAGACATTGCATGAATACATGTAATCTATTTGATATGGGATTCAAAGGGAGCATTTATAATTGGTGGAATGGGAGGGAGGATGAGGATTGTATTTTCAAACGACTGGATAGATGATTTGCCAATCTTGAATTCCAACAGTTGATGTCTAGAATGGAAGTAACACATCTATCAAAGATAGGGTCAGATCATAGCCTAATGTTATTGACCTTTAATCCTCAACACTCGATTTCTAAATGTTTAGGTGAAACACGAGTCTTTCAAAGATGTTGTCAAAGAGAATTGGAGTGCAGACTTCCATGAAAATCCGTTCACTCTATTCAATCACAAACTGAAAAAGCTGAAGAAAGCACTTTCAACATGGAGTAGAGCTACCTATGGAGATATTTTTCAAAAGGTTACAAGTTTGGAGGAAGTGGTATTGGGACTTGAGGTTCAATTTAAGTTAAATCCTACTCATCTCAACAGGGAGAGATTATAGAAAGTGCAGGCTGACTTATTAAAGGTGTGGGAAATCGAGGAACACTTTTGGAAGCAGAAATCGGGCATGCAATGGTTTCAAGATGGGAATAAAAATACCAAACGTTTTCCATGCGCAAGTGAATGGGAGAAGAAAGAGACTACAACTAAAGCGTATTCAAGACAGTCATGATAATTGACTTGAAGGCAATGAGTTATGGCGGAGGAGGTTGTTCGATTCTTCAGTGATCAGTTTCGAGAAGAAAGAGTACCAACTGCATTTGGCATATTAGATCACATTCATACGCTTGTGGGGGAAAATAAGAATGCTGATTTGATTAAACAACCATCGAAAGAGGAAGTGAGGCAGGCGATGTTTGGGCTAAATGCAGAAAGTGCAGGAGGTCCAGATGGTTTTAATGGTTATTTCTTTCAAACATTTTGGGAGATTATTGAAGATGACATATGGGACATGGTACAAGCCTTTTTCAGTGGCCAAGAGTTACCTAGATTTATCACTCATACAAATCTAGTTTTGCTGCAAAAGAAGAAAGAAGTGAATACTTTTGGTGATATGAGGCTAATTAGTCGTAGCAATTTTATCAACAAGGTATTTTCTCGAGCCATACATGAAAGGTTAGTTGATATTTTACCTAAATTGATCTCTGATGAACAAGCAGGTTTTGTGAAAGGTAGAAGTATTATGGAAAATGTTTTACTGACTCAGAAGATTATTACTGATATTAGACTAAGGACTAAAGAAGGACCTAATGTGGTGATCAAGCTCGATATGACAAAAGCCTATGATAGGTTGTCCTGGCAATTGTTGACAAAAGTATTGAGGAAAATGGGATTTTGCAAGAGATTCATTGGCTTGGTATTTGGCACTATATCAAATAATTGGTATTCAGTGCTTCTTAACGGGCAACCTTATGGTTTATTTAAATCATCTAGAGGTGTGAAGCAAGGTGATCCATTATCACCTACACTTTTCATTCTGGAAGCAGAGGCTCTATCGGGGGGTTTGAATGCCTTACATATGAATTTCTATTTTGTGGATTTGGTTTGCCAAACTGGAGCCCAAAAATAAATCATCTAGCATTTGCGGACAACACTATAATTTTCTCTTATTCTGATGCTATCTCCCTACAGCTGGTCATGGAAGTGCTTAATGCTTATGAATGTGCATAGGGGCAGCTAATTAACAAAGCAAAATCAGCTATTTATATGCACCATTCAGCAAGCCAGGAGGTCATTACTAAGGTTTAACGTGTTACTGGAATTTGACGGAATGATTTCCATTCACATATTTGGGTTGCTCTATTTTCTACACCAGGAGAAAAATGGAGTTCTATCATGGACTTATCAGTAAAGTTCTTGATAAACTTCAAGGATGGAAAGGTAAAATTGTTATCTATTTGTGGTAGAGTAGTTTTAATTTCCCATATTTTGCAGAGTATGCCAATTCACTTGTTGTCATCAGTAAATCCTCCTAATTTTGTTATTGACAAGCTTCATAAGATATTTTCTCAAAGGGCAATTCAGTTGATGGAAAGAGTAGACATGAGGCTTCATGGAAGTCATTATGCTTGCCAGTTGAAGAAGGGGTAGGTTTTAGGTCATTACATGATGTTTCAAAAGCTTTATTTTGTAAGCTTTGGTGAAATTTTAGGACAACACTATGGAGTTTATTTATGAGCCAAAAATACTGCAAAGAATTGAATGTTGTGGTCGTTCCATGGAGGGATGGCTCTCATGTGTGGAGAATATGTTACAATGTAGGGATATTATGAAGCATCGAATTCTATGGAAACCAAAAATGGGATCCTCCCTATTTTGGTTTGATAACTGGATGGGCCTAGGGACTTTATACTTCATTGTTCCGCTGAACTTTCCTATAGATGAGTCGATCAACAATGTTAGTGAAGTAGTCATTGAAAGTGTATGGGATGAGGGTCGTCTAAGAGCCCTACTGCCTAGCTATGCATGTTGTTGAACATATTCAACTTCCTAGGGAACAGGACATACTGGATAAACATTTGTGGATGCTAGACTCGAAGGAGGAGTTCACTGTTGCATCAACATGGATTTATTTGAGAAGGAGATGTGATCCTAGCAATGCTTATAAGAACATGTGGGTTAAAGGGCTTCCTTTCAAAATCTCATTTTTCATGTGGAAAATGTGGAAAGCTACAACTGGATGATGCAATAAGAAGAATGGGGTATATGGCTACATCTAAATGTTTGTGTTGTGTCAATCCACAAGAGGAAATATTGGCTCATGTTTTCTTTAAATCGCATGCAGCCCAAGAGACATGGTCATACTTTTTCTCTCATGCAGGCTTATCATTTGAGGGGTTAAATTTGCAACAAGCTGTGATAAAGATCTCTACAAACAAGGTTATACCAAGGCCAAAACCTGTGTTTGAAGAATTGCCTGCTATAATTGTTTAGGGGTATGGAAAAGGAGGAATAGCTACAAGTATGGAGAGGTTGTCACAGTGAGTAGAGTTATATATCAAGTGTCTTTGACTTTGCAAGCTCTAGTGAAAGTAAGGAAGCCAAGAATTCAAAATGTTCCACACAAATGGCCAGATTTATTACTGATGATGGAACAATATACTTCAAGATTGAAGGTTAACAAGGTGTTATGGGAATTCCCTAGTGAAAGATGGATTAAATTGAATACTGATAGTGCAACGAGGGGAAATCCAGGAAGGAGTGCTATTAGTTACTGTTTAAGAGATGAGATAGGAGACGTTGTATATGCTTTTGGACATGAGATTCATGAGGCAACTAATACATAGGCAGAGGCGTTTGCAATACTTAAAGGACTTAGGTACTGCAATGGACGTCATCTATTACACATTTGGGTACAAACAGACTCTATGTTAATTAAGAATGTCATTGAGGAAACGTGGAGTATTCCATAGGGGATCGTGGAGTATGTAGAAGAAATAAGAAGGCTGCTGAGATTATGTAATGCTAGGGTGACACATATTTATAGGGAAGGCAATAAATTGGCAAATCACCTGGCCAATTACTCTCTTGATGTAGGCCCTATTGAGTTTGATTCTTTTGCTCAACTAGACAGTACAGGAAGAAGGATTGTGAACGATGATAATCTTCAATGTCCATATTTAAGGATAAGAGTTGCAAGGAAGTGAAAGGGGAGAAGGTGATGAGCACAATGGAAGGGGAAATTACCACATATACTCACCTTGTTCAAATCATTATGGAGGAGAACATGATGAGAGTGTTTTATACTAACGTTGTGTTCTTTTTTGCAGGGAAAGCTACTGTATCCATGCCTTACTTACTATTTGATACAAACTCAATGGGTGGTATTAGCACCTTGTGCTCATTCCCTTGAGGGCATATCAGTGGTAAGCACAGGCATGGAACCAAGCATGGAGGCATTTTTTCAAAAGGAAATTCTGCAAATGGACAGTGTCAAATTGGCTGTCAATTATGAGGCAAATTTGCAGAATATCCAAATGCTATAGTGATGTATACTTGCGTACAATCAATAGGTATTTCAGCAATAACAATTACTTGGAAATGCATGAGATGGCTGCCCAGAAATCTGGCAAACAAACCTTCAGATTATGTACTTTGGAACCAAATTATGGGGTTGATAGATGCATTACAGAGTATGATTTCAATACTCCTCACAAATGCAATATTCCAGAATTGGTTTTCTATGGAGTGGAGAAATAATACAGGTACGCATATGGTATTGCAACATAATAGGAACAGATTCGGCCTTTGGAAATCATGTGAATACTAGGGAATACTAACATGGTACACGATGAAAGAGCATAGATGGACAAAGGAGATCAACATGGACAATAGGGATCTATATGGATGCATTCTGCACTGTTATCACAAGGAAACATTGGCATTGGACTACATCTGGTGGGTCAGCAACGCACAATTCTTAGGCGTAAATCTGTTAGATTTTATATTTTTATGGCTAGTTTTTATTAGTTTCATAGTTCATTATGTAATAGCATGGTTGAAATCATTATTCAACCATGATAATAGGAGCTATGTAGTTTCAAATTTTAAGTCTTTACATCTTGTAAGACTCCATGACATTTTGTTCTTTATATATATATATAAACTAGCCCTAGGCACCTGCCTAGTGGATTTACTTTTTTTAAAAAAAAGAATTAGCACCAAAAACTATTTCAAACACTATTGATTGCAAATCCCCGGCAACAACGTCAAAATTTGACGAGCGCAAAACACACACTTAAATTCTGCTCGCTAGTCAAATATAGTATAGTATAATATCTTATCCACAAGGATTGGATTTAAACAGTATTCTCGTAGTTTCTAGCTTGATTGCTATTCAAGATGATCAACAATTGTTATTTCTATGATTTCTAACTAAAATTAACTAAGAGTCTAAAGCTATTGACTAATGACAGTCGAAACAAAGAGGATTATCAGTGGGAAACAAATAGAGATTGATAGGATAGGTGAAAGATAATTGTTTGGGATCTAACTCTAGATAATTCACTTCAAATGTTCAAGTGAGTCTCTCGAATTCACTCAATTATTAGTTCAAACGTTCAAAAAAAACTTCTCTCTCGATTAAGTCTTAACATCACGAGTTGAACCAATTTAAGCACGTGAAGATATGCAGAAATGCATAGTGGATTGGTCTTTAGGTAAATCTCTTTCAATTATTCTCCTAACTAGGTTTAATCTATGATTCAATTAGCCTCTTTCGATTACTAAGAAGAATTAATGAATTCAACCAACAATATAATGCAAAGATATCACAAGTTATGCATCTCTCAATTACATGAACAAGTGAATATTGATGCAACATTTAAATCATCCAAAAAAGCTTCAATACATAAAACTAGAGTTATAATCCACAAACAATCATCAATACACCAAATCCATCAAACACTAAAGAGAACTACTCCATATATATGGAGCAATTAATCACAAATAAAGTTAAAGTATTGGAAAACATAAATTCAATCCAAACTTGGGTCTTGAGTGAGGAAGGAATGATGAAATCCTTGTGCTTTTGCTCCTCCAACTCCTCCCTAACTTCTTTAGGTCTAAAGTATGTCAAAAGTCCAGAAAATAACGTTTTCCCATGTATTTATGCCAAGTAGGGTCGAGCCCAAATGAAATCACCTTTTCCTAGCCAACATATGACATTTACTCTGTAAAGATTGCACAGGCGCACCGCATGGGAGACGCGTCATGTGGGGCATTAGTGCGAAAATCCATAGAGCTCAACAATTCAATAGGCAGAAAAATACACTTTTGTGTCACACTATGCCTCTCACCCTACATCGCACTAGTGCAAATTTCTCAGAGTACGGCTCAAATCTTGCGTTTTGACGTCCAGACTTGGTCCTCGACCCCTGAACACGATCTCGTCTTAATCCCTTAGGCCTTTACTCAGACTTCAAAGCTCAAAATAGTTCGGATTAGCTCAACAATATCTACATCACTCGGAATCACTCCTACAAGGCATAAAACACACCATAAGTTTAAAACAATACCAATTAAAGCTCAAAACAAGTGAAGTGTTGTGAATTAGAGTGCAATAAGCAACTAAAATATGCAATTATAGCCTACCATCAATCTCTATCTGATCATAATAAAACTTTGCAAGCTACAAAGATCCATTTATGGACTAAAGGAAGCTTCTCGAAGTTGGAATATTCGCTTTAACAAGACAATTGAAAAGTTCAATTTTGTTAGATGCGAAGAAGAGCCTTGTGCGTACAAAAAGGTTAGTGGGAGCACAATTATATTCTTAGTACTGTGTGTTGATGATATATTACTCATAGGTAATGATATACTGGCATTGCAAAGTGCCAAAATTTGGCTATCTGAACAGTTCTCCATGAAAGACTTGAGAGAAGTAGCTTATATATTGGGAATAAATATCTATAGAGATAGATTGAGAAAGCTTCTTGGACCTTCCAGTATTTGTACATTGATTCTATTTTAAAAAGGTATAGCATGGATAATTCCAAAAGAGGTTATCGATAAAGAACGCATGAGTAGGATCCCATATGCAAGTGCAGTGGGATATATCATATATATCATGATATGTACACGTCCTGATGTGGCTTACGCACTTGGAGTGACTATCCGATATCATGCAAATCCCATTGAGGAACATTGGAAGGTGGTGAAGACCATTCTTAAGTACTTAAGAAGGACTAAAGACCAATTCCTCATCTATGGAGATTCTGAGTTGAAACTTGAAGGCTATACTGATGCAAGTTTCTCTTCAAATAAAGATGATAGCAAATATATTTCTGGTTATGTATGTACCCTAAATGGTGGTGCTGTGAGTTGGAAAAGTTCGGAATAAGCTACAGTAGCTGATTCAGTGACTGGAGCAGAATATAGCAGCTAGTAAAGCTGCTAAGGAAGCTGTATGGATAAAAAAGTTCTTAACTAAACTTGGTGTGGCTCCTTCAATAGAAGGTGCAGTTCCATTGTTGTGTGACAATAATGGAGCCATTGCTAAACCAAAAGAACCAAGATCACACCAAAAATCCAAAAGCGTTCTGCGAAGGTATCACTTGATAATAGAAATCATCGAACGTGGAGACATTGAGATTCAAAAAGTGATGGAAAGGAAAATGATGTAGACCCATTCACTAAAGCTCTTGGCGCAAAGAGGTTTGCCAAGCACAAGGAAAAATTAGGAATGAAGTACAAGGGCGATTAGCTCTAGTGCAAGTGGGAGATTGTTGGTGATATAGTAGATATGCTATAGATCCAATCTCACATTTGATGATTTGAACATATTTTTATGAACGTTATTTGATATAAAACATATATGACATTTGATATTCTTTTATCATTGTTATTATTAATTGTTTAATTAACTTGATAAGGTCCTTGATTAAATTTTGAGACTTGTCATCATGATGGAGATCATGATAATGAGGGTAAAGTTTTTTTTAATTTAATCTAAATTTATTCTTGATCACATGATTATTAATTTGGACGTTAGTAATCCGGCTAGATCAATATTTATGTGACAGTTTTTATTGGATAAAGATTAATTGATCTCATAAACTAAAACACATCGATAGATGATGCATATAGGGATATGATCATTGAACCGACTCATTGGATAATTCTCAATGGTTAGAATTACCATAAACTGTCAATAGGATAATCTCTTGAAGAATGTAATATAAGAGTTTCCTTTAACCTAAGATCGTCATAGTAATTGACA
Organism: Nicotiana otophora; assembly: GCA_000715115.1. Taxonomy (NCBI): domain Eukaryota; kingdom Viridiplantae; phylum Streptophyta; class Magnoliopsida; order Solanales; family Solanaceae; genus Nicotiana; species Nicotiana otophora. The sequence goes on from AWOL01S0115547.1 coordinate 51,264, forward strand.
AGTTATTTATTGTGCTTTGATACTAGACACCTATGGTCCTAGGGCGATAGTTGAAAGGATATTGGGTATGATTAAATACTTGTAGAATTAGTGATTGATCAAGAAGAAATCTGTCGACTTTTGGTAATGAGTTTAAGCTACATGTTGTCATAAATTATAAACGATCAAATTAAGACCTTGGCCAGGGCAATTGAATGAAATAAGAAAAACGTTTCTTAGATCATTCGATGGTCGATTATATTTGGCATGCACATATAGTTGGTCGCCTATTAGGATTTGACAGTTGAACCATTTCCTAGGGTGACCCAAAGCTATAAGGACAGAAGAAAATACTACATTATTCTTCTACCGGTTCTTGAGAGTAAATTGTATACGTTATGCTTTTCGGTCGTTAAGGAGTGTTTCTAGACGCTACCCTTGATTAGTATATTGATATGATCAATTTACTACCGGTTTAGTATTGAACCTATGGTGTCGCTCACTAACGAGTGTTCTGATCTTTGCTAAATGATTAATTATTTTATTGTTTGGTAAGTAAATTGTGGAATTTATGTAGTCAAATAAATTAAATTGTTAGTCCAAATAAAATATTTTTATGTTCTTTGCTAAAAGAGAGGATATAATTAATATTTTGAATAAATTGAAGTTGTGAATTGGAATAGAAAATTAAATTATCTCTTGATTGAAATATATATGTGATATATATATATATATATATATATTTATATAAGGTATGTAATAATATATTATTAAAAACCTATTTGGAAATCCAATTTAGAATTGGACAGACAACAAAGTCCAAAAATGAACGTGAGATTAGTATCAATCCCGTTCATTAAGAATGGGATTGATAATTTTTAATATAAATTATTAGTTAATTCTCATAATCCAATCCATAAAGGACAAGCTGACGACGACGCACGTATCCCATTAGGAATGGTATATATGTTTCTCCAATGGAAAATTCATAAGTTTATTTGAAATAAACTTTTACCCTAAGTAAATCATTATCTCAAAAAAGTAGGAAAAGGGTTTATAGGGCGATGAAGAAAATTTTCCGTATTAAATATTGAGAAGAAAAATCACTTTGTGAAAGTGAGAATACAATACAAAGTCAAGAGAGGAAATACAATTACAAGAAAACGTGTTTATTGTTCTTCTACCATTGAGTTGAGATTTTTGAGAAAACTTTTAGCACAAGTTTTTCATTCAATTTGTTTGTGTGTTTCATTGATCAAAGAGTTGATAGCAAGGATCAGTCTCGGTGTGGATACGCATAGAGTCTTCGCACTATCGATGAATTTTTGAAACGACTCTCTTCACCAGGTACGTGTCAGATCCGTTCTTTGACATTGTCACAAGCTCAATTTCCAACGACCCCAATTTTCCTCTGTAGGATATCGTGATGGTTAACAATTTTGCGGAATAACTTAATATAAATCTGAAATTCAACCTAAACCTCCGAAAAAAATAAGAATTGCGATTCAAAATAGTTATAACTCCCAAAAATTGGTAGAAATGAGTCACAAGCGCAAAAGAGGAAATACTAAGTATCTCTATACGCCAGAGTCTAATGAAAATAAAGAAAGCAATATAATAATGAGAGAGGGGGACTCCAAGGTCTGTGGACGCTGGCAGATGTACCTTGAAGTCTTCACGTACGGCTAGCTCACTAGTACCTGGTCTGGTAAGCAGTACCTGAATCTGCATAAAAAGATGTGCATAAGTATAGTATGAGTACACCACAACGGTAACCAGTAAGTGTCAAGCTTAGCTTCAGTAGAGTAGTGACGAGGTCAAGTCAGGGCCCTACTGAAAATAATAGGAAACAAGACAGAAGATATAATAATATAATGAAATGACTCAGAAGTGAACAATGAGAAATTACAAAAATTTAACAACAAAGTAAATAGAGATAAACAACAGGGGCGCTCTCGAGGTACCGCCTCGTAGTCCCAAAAGTAAATACATAACATGGGCACTCCCGAGGTACTGGCTCGTAGTCACAAAAGTAAATACGCAACAGATAACCAATGGGATAATGAAATTTCAACAAAGGATCCTACAGTTAAAGACTAAATACAAAATCAAGAAAATAGGTAATCCAACTAAGCATGTTGCACAAATTGCAAGTAAAAGATAAGACACGTTGACATGCGATATTAGGCTAAACATGATGACTACACATACTTGAGTAACTCAGTTAAGGAATTAAAAATGAAACTACTTAGCAAGAACCGGATCTTTAACATTTAACCCGGATATGCACTCGTCACCTCGCGTACACGGCCTTCACGTATTGCAAATACCATAATAGTACCAAAACCTAAGGGGAGTTTCCCCCGCACAAGGTTAGACAAGTCACATACCTCAAATCTCGCTCAATCAATCAATCAATAAGAATGTCTTTCCCTCGACTTTCCAACTCTGATCTGCTCGAATTTAGACAATTACATACTATAAATATAACTATAAAAAATTAATTTAAATAATAAATCTACGACTTTAGCAAATAATTGAAAATCGCTCCAAAAGGTCAACCCGGGCCCATGTCTCGGAACCCGGCCAAAATTACCAAATCCGAACACCCATTCGATATCGAGTCTAACCGTATAAGAATTACTCAAATCCGACCTCAAATCGCCTTTCGAATCCCAAACTTTCAGTCTAAGAACTTTCACCATTTTCCTCCAAATTTCCCAACCCAAATCCTTAACTAAATAAAGAAATTAATGATAGATTAGTGAATATTAATCAAAAATGAGTGTAGAATCCTTACCCAAATGCTTCCTCTGAAAATCTCTCGACAAATTGCCACAAACTGAGCTCTCAAGGTTCAAAAATGGATAATGAAATCAAACCCTCGAAAATTCCCTTTTCTGCCAAGTGAATCAGCATCTGCGGACCCTACTACCGCACCTGCGGCTCCGCTTTTGCAGTCAGCCAACCACATCTGCGGAAAATCACTAACACTACCCAACCGCTTCGGTGGTCCCAAATCCTTCTTCTACTGGTGTGCATCTGAGTAAACTCGTCCGCTTCTGCGATTCGTCCTCCCAAGCTCCCTTCCGCTTCTGCGATCATCCTTCCGCATAAGCGACACCGCTTCTACGACCTCCCCGTCGCACCTGTGACCACTGGCCATGCTCTTTAGCCCCGCTTTTGCGCTCGCAGCTACGAGCAAAATTCTGCAGGTGCGAATGCACTAGAAGGCAGAATCCCAGCAAATGCTTCAAGTCCAAATTTGTTCCGTTCTGGAATCCACCCAAAGCCCCTCGGACCTTAACCAAATACACCAGCCTGTCCTAAAACATTATACGAACTTAGTCAAGCCCCTAAATCACATCAAATAATGCTTAAAACACTAATTGCGCATCGATTCAAGCTTAATGAACTTTAGAACTTCTAATTTCTACATTCGATGCTAAAACCTATCAAATCAAGTCCGATTGACCTCAAATTTTGCACACAAGTCATAATTGGCATTACGGAACTACTCTGACTTCTAGAATTGGAATTCGACCCCGATATCAAAAGGTCCACTCCCAGTCAAACTTTCCAAAATTTTCTAATTTTTTCACCTTTTGCCAATTAATGCTGAAATGATCTACGGACCTCAAAATCAACCTTCGGACACGCTCCTAAAACCGAAATCACCCTACGGAGCTATTGGAACCGTCAAAACTCCATTCGAATTACGTTCAACTCCTACGACTTAAAATTTCATTTTAGGGACTATGTGTCCTATTTCAATCAAAAACCAAAAACCAAACTTCCTGGAAAGTTACGTAACCACAAAATGAAATAGAGGGAGCAATAAATAAGGATTCGGGGCTAATACTCTCAAAACCACCAGTCGGGCCGTTACATCCTCCCCCTTATAAAATAAACATTCGTCCTCGAATGAGTATAGAGACATACCTGAAGTGGTGAAGAGATGAGGATAATGGCTACGCATATCATGCTCGGTCTCCCAAGTCGCCTCCTCGACCGGATGACTCCTCCACTGAAACTGCACAGAATTCTCTTCGACCTTAACTTTCCAACCTGCCTGTCCAAAATGGCTATCGGCTCGTCAACATAAGATAGATCCTTGTTCAATTGGACTGAGATGAAGTCTAACACATGAGACAGATCGTCGTGATACTTTCGGAGCATGGAAACATGGAACACTGGATGAACTGCAGAGAGACTTGGTGGTAGTGCAAGTTTGTAAGCCATTTCTCCAACCCTCTAGAGCATCCCAAAAGGCCCTATATATGTAGGGCTCAACTTGCCTTTCCCCATAAACCTCATAACACTCTTCATGAGCGAAACCTGGAGCAAGACCCGCTCCCCAATCATGAATGCAACGTCGTGAACCTTCCAATCCACATAACTCTTCTACCTGGATTGGGCTATACGAAGCCGATCCTGAATCAATTTAACCTTTTCCAAAGCATCCTGTACCAAGTCTGTGCCCAATATCCTAGCCTCACCCGGTTCGAACCAACCCGCTAGAGACCGATATTGTCTACCATACAAAACCTCATGTGGGTCAATCTTAATGCTCGCCTGATAATTATTGTTGTAGGAAAACTCTGCAAGTGGCAATAACTGATCCCAAGAACCCCCAAAATCCATCACACGCGCACAAAGCATATCCTCAAATATTTGAATAGTGCGCTCGGACTGTCTGTCCATCTTAGGGTGAAATGTTATACTCAACTCCACCCGAGTACCCAACTCATGTTGTACCGCTCTCCAGAACCGTGATGTAAATTGCGTCCTGGCCAGAGATGATAGATACCGGTACGCCATGAAGCCTGACTATCTCGCGAATATAAACTCGAGCTAGTTGCTCCGAAGAGTAAGTAGTAACCACAAGAATGAAATAAGCCGACTTGGTCAATCTATCCACAATCACCCAAACTGCATCGAAAGTACTCTAAGTCTATAGGAGCCCAACAACGAAATCCATAGTGATCCGCTCCTATTTCCACTCCGGAATCTCTAGCTGCTGAAGTAGTCCACCTGGTCGCTGATGCTCATAATTCACCTGGTGATAATTTAGGCACCAAGCTACATATCTCACTATGTCTTTCTTCATTCACCTTCACCAATAGTGTTGCCTCAAGTCCTGATACATATTCGCAGTACCAGGATGAATGGAGTACCGCAAATTGTGAGCCTCCTGAAGAATCAACTCACACAAACCATCTACATTGGGCACACACAACCTGATATGCATCTGTAATACACAGCCATCTCAAATAGTGACTTCCTTGGCATTATCGTGCTGAATTGTGTCCTTAAGAACAAACAGTTTGGGGTCATTATACTGACTCTCTCTGATACGGTCATAAAGAGAAGACTGAGAAACCGCACAAGCCAAAACTTGGCTCTGCTCGGAAACATCCAATATGACAAGATGGTTGGCCAAGGCCTGAACATCCAAGGCTAAAGGCCTCTCTACTACTGGTAGATATGCCAAGTTGCCCAAACTCTCCACCTTGCGACTCAAGGCATGGGCCACCACATTGGCCTTCCCGGGATGATAGAGAATGATGATATTATAATCCTTAGGTAACTCCAACTACGTCCGATGCAGCAAGTTAAGATCCTTCTGTTTAAATAGATGTTGTAGACTACGATGATCGGTGTAGACCTCACAAAGGACACCATACAAATAGTGCCTCCAGATCTTCAAAGCATGAACAATAGTTGCTAACTCGAGGTCTTGGACATGATAGTTCTTCTCATGCACCTTCAGATGTCTAGACGCGTAGACAATCACCCTACCGTCCTGCATCAACATCGCACCGAGAACAATGCATGACGCATCATAATACACCATATAGGATCCCGAACCAGTAGGCAACACCAACACAGGGCTGTAGTCAAAGCCGTCTTGAGCTTTTGAAAGCTCTCCTCACACTCCTCGGTCCACCTGAACGGAGCTCCCTTATGTGTTCATCTAGTCATAGGTGTTACAATAGACGAGAAACCCTCTACAAATTGACAATAATACCCCGCCAAGAAAGCTCCAGATCTTCGTAGCTGAGGATGGTCTGGCCAACACTACACTGCCTCAATCTTCGTCGGATCTACCTTGATGCCCTCACTCGATACTACATGACTCAAAAATGGTACTGAATCTAGCCATAATTCCTACTTCGAAAATTTTGCATATAACTTCTTTTCTTTCAAGGTCTGAAGCAAAGTCCGAGGGTGTTGTTCATGATCCTCCTGGCTCCGGGAGTACACCATAATGTCGTCAATAAAAACAATGATGAAAGAGTCAAGATAAGGATGAAATACAATGTTCATCAACAACATGAATGTTGTTGGGGCGTTGGTCAACCCAAAAGACATCACAAGGAACTCGTAATGACCATACCGAGTCTTGCAGTCTTCAGGATATCTAGCTCCAGAATCTTCAACTAATGATAGCCTGAATGCAAGTCGATCTTAGAGAACACTCTGGCACCCTGAAGTTGATCAAATAGGTCATCAATGCATGGCAATGGATACATGTTCTTCACTGTAACTTTGTTCAACTGGCGATAATCAATACACATTTGCATAGAACCATCCTTCTTCTTTACAAACAAGACATGAGAACCCTAAGGCGACACATTAGGCCAAATGAATCCCTTATCGAGCAACTCTTGCAACTGCTCCTTTAACTCCTTTAACTCTACTGGGGCCATACGATAGGGTGGAATAGAAATGGGATGTGTGTCCGATAACAAATAAATACCAAAATCGATATCTCTATCGGGCGGCATGCCCGAAAGATCTGCCGGAAATACGTCTAGATAATCCCTCACTATCGGAACCAACTCGACGGTAGGAGTGTCAGCACTAACATCCCTCACATATGCCAGATATGCATCATACCCCTTCTCAACCATCCGTTGAGCCTTTAGAAATGATACAACCCACAATCTAAGGTACCTCTCCACTCTAGCAGTGGTAGACCTGGCATAGACAACGTCACCGTCTTGGAGTGATAATCAAGGATAGCGTGATAGGGAGACAACCAGTCAATTCCTAAAATAACATTGAAATCCACCATACTGGGCAATAATAAATCGGCTCTAGTCTCAAAACCACTAAGAACAACCAAACACGACCGATACACACGGTCAACAACAAAAGAATCTCTCACGGGTATAGACACACAGACAGGAGAACTCAAAGAATCATGGGATACACCCAAATACGAGGAAAAATAAGATGACACATATGAATAAGTGGATCCTAGGTCGAATAAGACTGATGCATCCCTATGACAGACCAGAACAATATCTATGATGATAGAATCAGGAAAGTCATAATATATGGCCTCGCCTCCCCCTCTAGGGCGACCTCTACCTGTCCGACCTCCACTTCGAGCTGGCTATGCAAGTGGTGTGGTGGATGGTGCTGTAACCATAACCCGAGGACCCGTTGGAGCACGCTGTGCCTGAGTGGTCGGTGGGGTGCTCCCGAGGTATCGCCTCGTAGTCCCAAAAGTAAATACACAGTAGGGTCGCTCCCGAGGTACCGCCTCGTAGTCCCAAAAGTAAATATGCAACAGATAACCAATGAGACTGTTGATACCCAATTTTTTCCTTATATTTTTTAAATAATTTATATAATTTCAAAATATCATTATTTGCATCATTATTTAGTTTACAAATTTTACATAATTTTTAGAGCTTTAAAATCAGTTTTCTTGCATTTAAATTACTTGAATATTTATTAATTATTCCTTTATATAATTCTTGTGATGACCTAATCATCTAAAATTATTATTTGCATCCATAATACATGTTTCAAATTTATTTTTACTTTATTTTAAATAATTATATTGGTATTCGTAGGCTATTTGCACAATCTTACAATAATAGCCTATACTTTGCATTTGTCATTTTATTTAGGGTCAAAATAATATTTTATAGTTTTATAATCTTTTACTATTGTTTTAAAGTATTAATTTGCATAAAAAGAATTTTATATATTTATTTAACTATTTTTATTAAATTATTCCCCTTTTAATATCTTATTTAAAAGTTGGCCCAATTTTTGAGCTATATTTTCGGACCAAACAAACCCAAATCCCTGGCCCAATCCTCAAGCCCGACCCAAAGCGACCCTGCCCAATCCAAAATCTGACCCATCTCATTTTTAATCTCGGCCGTTGATCAAAAGCGATCAACGGCTCACAACACCCCACTCTTTTTCCTTATATCTCCATAACCCAAACCCTAACCCATTCCTCCTAAATCGCCACCCCTAAAATCTCTCAGCACTCCTTTCATCTCCCAAACCTAAACCCTAGCCGACCATGGAGATGTTTACCTATTCCTTCCCTATACGCATCTGTACGCATATATACTTGCCTTTTCTTATTGCCATTAATCGTTTTATGGTAACTTTCGTTACCACTTCACTTATGGCAAGCCAGATTTGGTTTTGATTCTTGATTCTGGGTACGACTGTGGTTAAATACACTTAAAAAAAGAGAATTTTCTCTTGTATATGGTATATCTCCAGCGATTCTATCGTGATTAAGGCTTGTGAACGATTTGCTCTAAATCCGACTCCAATTAGGGTTTGCTTGACTTCTCTTAAATTAATTCTGAATCAATTAACCATGCTATTCATTCCTTTTTTATGATTGATTGACTGCTTTTCCTTATTTGTATGTTTAATTTTGCTACTATATAAACCCTTTCCCCTTTCCCTTTGAGAGAGACCTTTAATTGCTAGATTCACTAAACGATTAAAGCTATTACTTTATTGTTCTCTCATTCTCTTGTTCTGTACTTTGATTCTTGGCCGGCTGAAAGTCAAGGCCACCAGAATTCGATTCTTCAACCTTTCTTGATGTGAGCACTGCCCGAGGTTCATTTGAAGCCCTTGGAAACTTTGATGCACTAAGATTCTGGGTTCTTGCTCTTTGTCGATATTCAGAGTATTGTGGAAGTTGCTCTTTCTTGTTGTCTGTTTAACTGGTAACTCTCTTGGCTTTAAGATTTCATTCTTTTATGTTTATGTCTTTCATATTCACGCCTCTAAATTTCATGCCCTAATGTATTCTTAGACCATCTCTATGTGTAACTTTACTAGCATTGCACTCGTACTATGATTTAAACCTCTTTAGTATTTAGCCTTTTACTTAAAAGCTCTAGTTTTGAGATATGTTATTTGAATATGCTTACCTGAATAATCGGGATCTTCTTAAGTTCATTTAGCCTAATGTATTGGTACTTGAATGTTTACATTACTATTTGACATGAGTTTGCTTTCCTAGTCTACTTTGAATTCCTGCAATGACTGCCTCACATTTGTAACGTGTTATAATCTTTGACTTGCTCCCCTGCTATTGTGTCACTCAACATGTCTTTAGCTTACTTGATTCCATATCCCTTTAGTGATTATTTGAGACTTTAGAATAGCTATCTCAACTTGTGTTTCTTTACCGTGTTTTATATTGTTTGTTGCATGATGTAAGTTAGCATGTCTGTCTTTTGATACTGTGATGAATACTTGGGACCCCTAGGCTTTAAACACGTTAAGTTGGTACTCTACCTAGAGTTTTTTGGTATTATTCATCTTTATATATTAATCTCGTAAACACAGGGAACTTGTTTCTCATCTAACTCTCTCAATTTGTTTTTTTCCAATATGTTACTTCTTGCACATGTTGAACCTGTAATAGCATCCTGCCTCTAAGTCGTGTTGACCCTCTTAACTAACATGTTCTGTGTTTTAGACAACTTTGTTGTGTCTGATTTCTAAAATACAAGTGCATCTCTTCAAATTCTGTCCCTTAACCATTGTTTTCTCACTCTCATTTGTTGCCTACAGTACTCTGAATCTATCACTCTTGGCCGGCTGAAAGCCAATGCCACTAAAACTTTCTCTATTGACCTCCCTTGTGTGAGCACTGCCCGGGGTCCATTTGAGACTCTCGTGAACTCTAACACATTAATACTTGGGGTTCTTTGGCCATTCTCTTCACTACTGAGACCTTAGTTGTCTCTAACACTCAGTTCCTTCCTCATTTTATATACTGAATATGCAAACTAGGTTGTTTAAGTGATTTCTGTGTGATTCAATGTTTGGGTCATATGATCAATCTATGGCTATTTGGTTTGGTTTGAGTTCCTCTATTGTTTCAGGGTTGTGATGATGAATATAGTCCTCTGTTGGGATCTAGGTTTGCTATTTGTGAAGAAAGCATTTGTTGAAGGCATAGGCAATACTGGTATATCCTCTTGGGCCTGCTATAGGCCTACTATTATTGCTTGTATAATATTTTGTAATTACATTCATCATTGGGTCTGTTATAATTTTGTAATAAACAATTGGGATGTTAGTGAAATCGGAGAAATGGGCATACTCTAATAGTTGCATGAAAGGGTAGAAAACATGCATATAGGGTTTGTATGATCTACTTATTATTTTATCCAATATGCCATATATGCTATTCAATTTACATGTACACTTGTAGAAATCATGCCATTAGGAGAATCACACACTCACACAACTTGTCTACTATCAAGGCATACGTACTTTATTTATTCCTATGTCTACTACTAGACAACACTCCTATGGGAAATAAAATGTCAATGACCAGTCTTTCAATTTGCATAATTGCAGCATATTCGTTAGATACCATGCCTATAGGATTATACTAGCTTAAGTTCTACTGATCTTCATCCAGAAATCATGCCTGTAGGACTTTAATTGGTTAATTTGATGTTGTTATCATACTGCTCACCTAGAAAAACATAACTATAGGGGCTAAGTATAAAAAAACAGTTTCAATCGTTAATCGTTAGAAATCCTGCCTATAGGGTATTACCACTCGCTTTAAAGTGTTAATACTGAACTTTCAAACACTGTTTCATTGCTTAGACATGCCACTATTAGAAAGCGTGCCCATAGGATCAAATTGAGTAATTACGAGTATTTCCAATGGATATCACTGCCAACTACTGCGTAAATCACCTGGAGATCATGTCTATAGGTTTAATCACTTATAACCTATAATTTGAATAATTAGCATGCAATACCAAATACCCCTAAACTGTATAGTTGTTTGGAAATCATGTTTTTAAGTTTAAAGTGGCACCTTGCATCTGAAACTGCCTACACGTTTGAATCCAAAGTCACATAAAAACCATGATTATAGGTCTTAATGGCTTTAATTTGCCTCAATTCTGAAACTGTCTAATGCCTAATGTAAGAATTTGTTTGCGTGCAGTTGTTGTCTAAGTGTGGAGGCTAACTTGAGCCCGTAATTGACTTTACATTAAGTCCAACTTGTTTTGTATGTCATCTAGTTTTATCATTCTGATCAACCTACGTAAAGTCTAGAACCACCCTAAATAGAGGTACAATGCCTCCAGGACCATAGGTATGGGACGGGCAGTGCATGCATAGAGCACGACTTATAATTGAATTAGAGCGCTTAGGTAAATAACTTTAACAAAGTAATCGGGTAGTAGGAGATGATAGTTTGTGCCTGTTGAATAATATGAGTATTTCCCTACCTCAAGGGAGTTGCGAAGTATTATTTATGTTGCACGGGGTGATCCTTTAGGCTAAAAAACATAGCTCCCCCTCTCTTCTTTATACATTTAGCCGTCTAATATAGACTGTCATAGTTATATCCTTGTAATCCTTATTTCTTGTTGTGTTATAATAAATTTCTTTGACCCTTACTCTCTTTGTTTATCTTGCCTTATTTTAATCCACATAATCTTAAGTTTGGTCAGGACCCACAATTGTTGATCTCGAAGAGTTCCTAACACCTTCTCTTTGAGGTAATTTGAGCCCTTACCCAATCTTTGGTGGCATTGACTAGTCAAACAGAGTTATCTGCATAATAGGTGCCCCAACTCACCTCAAAAACTGTTAGGTGGCGACTCTTCTTCTTTAGCACTCTACCTCCCATCCAAAAGAGTTGTCACAATGCCGGAACCCGCTTTTGCGAGAAAGAGGGGCGCGACAGCATGGAAACTCTACTGGGGAATATACTTAGGCTCTTACCATAATGAACTTGGCTTGTGTGGATTATTGTTATTGTTATAACA
>AWOL01S0115548.1:0-22192 GCA_000715115.1 Nicotiana otophora
TGCCTGTAGNGAATAATTAGCATGCAATACCAAATACCCCTAAACTGTATAGTTGTTTGGAAATCATGTTTTTAAGTTTAAAGTGGCACCTTGCATCTGAAACTGCCTACACGTTTGAATCCAAAGTCACATAAAAACCATGATTATAGGTCTTAATGGCTTTAATTTGCCTCAATTCTGAAACTGTCTAATGCCTAATGTAAGAATTTGTTTGCGTGCAGTTGTTGTCTAAGTGTGGAGGCTAACTTGAGCCCGTAATTGACTTTACATTAAGTCCAACTTGTTTTGTATGTCATCTAGTTTTATCATTCTGATCAACCTACGTAAAGTCTAGAACCACCCTAAATAGAGGTACAATGCCTCCAGGACCATAGGTATGGGACGGGCAGTGCATGCATAGAGCACGACTTATAATTGAATTAGAGCGCTTAGGTAAATAACTTTAACAAAGTAATCGGGTAGTAGGAGATGATAGTTTGTGCCTGTTGAATAATATGAGTATTTCCCTACCTCAAGGGAGTTGCGAAGTATTATTTATGTTGCACGGGGTGATCCTTTAGGCTAAAAAACATAGCTCCCCCTCTCTTCTTTATACATTTAGCCGTCTAATATAGACTGTCATAGTTATATCCTTGTAATCCTTATTTCTTGTTGTGTTATAATAAATTTCTTTGACCCTTACTCTCTTTGTTTATCTTGCCTTATTTTAATCCACATAATCTTAAGTTTGGTCAGGACCCACAATTGTTGATCTCGAAGAGTTCCTAACACCTTCTCTTTGAGGTAATTTGAGCCCTTACCCAATCTTTGGTGGCATTGACTAGTCAAACAGAGTTATCTGCATAATAGGTGCCCCAACTCACCTCAAAAACTGTTAGGTGGCGACTCTTCTTCTTTAGCACTCTACCTCCCATCCAAAAGAGTTGTCACAATGCCGGAACCCGCTTTTGCGAGAAAGAGGGGCGCGACAGCATGGAAACTCTACTGGGGAATATACTTAGGCTCTTACCATAATGAACTTGGCTTGTGTGGATTATTGTTATTGTTATAACATGCACATCATTTCCCTTCTCCACCTTTATTTGTTAAATTTGTTTTAACATACGCATTCCTTCCCCCCATTATTTGCTATGACTGCTCTTCATTTTGACTGCTATATCATGCCTCTCCCATCCCTACTCCCTTACTTGCTTTATTACATTTTCGCATATATTCCACGAACTAACTTCTTCCTTTGTCTTTCTTTCTTATGTTTTTCATGTTTTAACTTATTACCGTATTTACTNTGAGTAATTACGAGTATTTCCAATGGATATCACTGCCAACTACTGCGTAAATCACCTGGAGATCATGTCTATAGGTTTAATCACTTATAACCTATAATTTGAATAATTAGCATGCAATACCAAATACCCCTAAACTGTATAGTTGTTTGGAAATCATGTTTTTAAGTTTAAAGTGGCACCTTGCATCTGAAACTGCCTACACGTTTGAATCCAAAGTCACATAAAAACCATGATTATAGGTCTTAATGGCTTTAATTTGCCTCAATTCTGAAACTGTCTAATGCCTAATGTAAGAATTTGTTTGCGTGCAGTTGTTGTCTAAGTGTGGAGGCTAACTTGAGCCCGTAATTGACTTTACATTAAGTCCAACTTGTTTTGTATGTCATCTAGTTTTATCATTCTGATCAACCTACGTAAAGTCTAGAACCACCCTAAATAGAGGTACAATGCCTCCAGGACCATAGGTATGGGACGGGCAGTGCATGCATAGAGCACGACTTATAATTGAATTAGAGCGCTTAGGTAAATAACTTTAACAAAGTAATCGGGTAGTAGGAGATGATAGTTTGTGCCTGTTGAATAATATGAGTATTTCCCTACCTCAAGGGAGTTGCGAAGTATTATTTATGTTGCACGGGGTGATCCTTTAGGCTAAAAAACATAGCTCCCCCTCTCTTCTTTATACATTTAGCCGTCTAATATAGACTGTCATAGTTATATCCTTGTAATCCTTATTTCTTGTTGTGTTATAATAAATTTCTTTGACCCTTACTCTCTTTGTTTATCTTGCCTTATTTTAATCCACATAATCTTAAGTTTGGTCAGGACCCACAATTGTTGATCTCGAAGAGTTCCTAACACCTTCTCTTTGAGGTAATTTGAGCCCTTACCCAATCTTTGGTGGCATTGACTAGTCAAACAGAGTTATCTGCATAATAGGTGCCCCAACTCACCTCAAAAACTGTTAGGTGGCGACTCTTCTTCTTTAGCACTCTACCTCCCATCCAAAAGAGTTGTCACAATGCCGGAACCCGCTTTTGCGAGAAAGAGGGGCGCGACAGCATGGAAACTCTACTGGGGAATATACTTAGGCTCTTACCATAATGAACTTGGCTTGTGTGGATTATTGTTATTGTTATAACATGCACATCATTTCCCTTCTCCACCTTTATTTGTTAAATTTGTTTTAACATACGCATTCCTTCCCCCCATTATTTGCTATGACTGCTCTTCATTTTGACTGCTATATCATGCCTCTCCCATCCCTACTCCCTTACTTGCTTTATTACATTTTCGCATATATTCCACGAACTAACTTCTTCCTTTGTCTTTCTTTCTTATGTTTTTCATGTTTTAACTTATTACCGTATTTACTACTTGTACATATTTATCATGCAAATACTTAGCAACGTGTTTTTATCTCTACATAAGGTATGCTCCGCATCATACTCCACTCGTGCCAATTATTAACATAGGGCGCTTGATGAGTGTCCGCGCTCTTCCAGAATTACCATTTTTAAATCGGAAAGGCTTATTTGCGGTAGACTAGTCGATCAGCTATGCATTCGATGGTCCCGTTCCTTTCCCTCTCAAGTTGTCCACTTGAAAGTACCACTCTAGACCATTATAGAAACCTTACTCCAACACTGAATGTACATACATCATGTTAAACATAGTACGGGTTATGACATTGTTAACGTAATAGCCCGCTAAGATAAGCCTTGTCCAAAGTCTGACAGAATTTCTACAATCCCAAAAGACACTACCATGTTTATTTGCTTGCAGAAAATGAAGCACGAAGTCCCCAGTTTTGGGATGGTCCAAAACATCCCACCTCTGCTACTTGATTGGTGGAAAACTCTTGCGCCTTGCGACAAGAATCATGTGAGAATGGTCCTTGGTAATTTTCCGTCCTTGCTAGCCATCCGACCAAATAGGGAATTGATCGAGGCTTCTACCATATTTTAGAAATATCTCCTCTCTTAGAAGAAATAGGAGACTTCGCTAAGCTTCCATGGGATAGTCCAGGGTTATTACTGCTAGAGAATCACACCCCTCGCGGTTTTCTAAAAATGCTAGGTTTCAAGAAAAATGATGAGTTACTTTGTTTGAAGAAGCCATACATCCCATTTGAATTCCTTTATGAGCGTTATTTGCAAAGTAAATCATATTTTCTTCATCATGAGGAACTCTCCATTACTTCTTTGGGTTGGATGCACCATCGAGTTTATGTATTCTTCGTCTGTTTCTTGGGGTTGTTGATATTTCCAATGAAAGGGGGAAGGATCCATACTTGTCTAGACATGGTCACCGGGACTTTGATGGAAGTCATCGAGGGACAAACCTATACTATCATACATATGATCTTAGCTGAAATGTATCGCGCGCTAGATCGAGGCAAACAAGGATTAGGGCACTTCAAAGGTTGTAATTTGTTACTGCGAGTCTGTTACGACAAGGTGGGTTGCTCTAATGGTAAGTACCCTCCACTTTCAACCAAGAGGTTGTGAGTTCGAGTCACCCCAAGAGAAAGGTGGGGAGTTCTTGGAGGGAAAGATGCCGAGGGTCATTTGGAAATAGCCTCTCTACCCCAGGGTAGGGGTAAGGTATGCGTACACACTACCCTCCCCAGACCCCACTAGTGGGATTATACTGGGTTGTTGTTGTTGTTGTTGTTGTTGTTGTTGTAAGTCTGTTTATTGGAACATTTTTAGATGGGAGAATATCTCCAAGAGCTTCTGCAATGACCGTTGAATGACTACATAGCTTACCACCATCTAAAGAAAATAACATTCATCCTAGATAGGTTCGCACAACCCGGAAGTGTTGTAAGTTGGGTATGTTTCTTCAGCAATTTGACAGACGAGAAGGTACATTGGATGTTTGAATGATTTCCTAGAAGTGAGTTCATCATCAGGTCGAGGGATACTACTTATTTGGTATTAATCGGGTTGCGATGCATTTATACCTATGCTCATATAAGGGTAATGAGACAAGCAGGAAGAAAGTAGGTCATACTTCGGGTTTCCAACATGGTCCAGTATAAGGCAGATTTCAAAGGGGACATCATTCCTTTCAAGTTCGAGGCGCAACATATGTGGAACCAAAAGGTCATTGTGGAAAAAGAGGATATAGTAGGAGACGTCAAGACGGGAATTAATCTAAAAAATAGGATCATAGATGACGCTGCTAAAGCTCGGGTCAAGTATAGGGGGTTACGCAAAAGGGTCTCCGAGTCTGAACCTAGGCACCTGGAACAACACAAAGTGGATATGGAAAAAATCAACGAGTGGAGGGGAATTTCCACTAAATCAACAGAGAGATTGGAATATTTGGAGCAAGAGTTGATGGAGCTTGAGGGAAAGATAAGGAAGAACTTTCAGATTGTCAGAACACGGATGGCAATGACGGAGGGCATCTATCAAAGGCTTACCTATTATTGGATATGCGCGACATTGGGAACCTGATTGATGGAGTCAACAGAGCTAAGCACGGGGAAGGACCTTCTGGGCCAAGTGGATTAAGAAATGATGTTATTTACTACTTTCTAGCTTAGTTTTAGATTTAAATTGTAATAAGGAAAATGCCATTAGTAACTTTATTATTATTGTCTATTTAGTAAGGATTTGATTCATTTTCGCATTAATGAAATGACACAATTATTGGCATCAATTTTCTCCAAGTCTATGTGTCGTTTAGGCCTACTTCGGGCACAACGAGGTCCCCAAATTAGGACACAATTTATTACGTGGTTTTGCAAAACATGTTTAATATTGCAATAATTCTTTCAATATCCCTTCCTGACTTGGTTAACTTTTGTTTGTTTTTCTTTCTTTTGATTACTCTCATTTCCCAAGGTTGGTTGGTTCGTGCATACTAGCATCATCTGCATATCACACTAGATCCAGAGGTCCTCCACCTCCTCCTCAACCAAGTGATCCTAGAGGCACAAGCAAAGGGAAAGGAAACATGGATGATTTAAGCAGTATTAGAAAAGACAATGCTACTATGGCAGAAAACGTTGAAACTTCAGATGGCCGAAGTACTCCGGCACATAACGAATTGGTCTTACGCCTGGAATAGAAAATCCTGGAGCTACAAGGAGAACTTGGGCAGTTCCAAAACTTACTCATCAAGAACGTAGATGAGGAACTCAAGAAGCTCACTGGCAGAGTTTAGAGTATCAAAGGTAGTAAGGGCATTTAAGGTTTGAATTATGAGGATTTGTGCATTCAACCAGATGTGGAACTGTCGAAAGGTTACAAACCCCCAAAGTTCTAAATGTTCGATGGAACTGGTAATCCGAAGGTACATTTAAGGACATATTGTGACAAACTTGTATGAGTGGGCAAAGATGAATGAATTTGTATGATGTTGTTTATGAGAATCCTCACACGAGATGCTTTGCCTTGGTACATCAGTCAGAACCCGAAGAAGTGGGTTAATTGGGTGAGCATGGCGTCAGATTTCATGGACAGATTCAGGTTCAACACAGAAAATGCACCAGACATTTTCTACATTCAAAATCTCAAGAAGAAACCAAGATCGGNTTACTCATCAAGAACGTAGATGAGGAACTCAAGAAGCTCACTGGCAGAGTTTAGAGTATCAAAGGTAGTAAGGGCATTTAAGGTTTGAATTATGAGGATTTGTGCATTCAACCAGATGTGGAACTGTCGAAAGGTTACAAACCCCCAAAGTTCTAAATGTTCGATGGAACTGGTAATCCGAAGGTACATTTAAGGACATATTGTGACAAACTTGTATGAGTGGGCAAAGATGAATGAATTTGTATGATGTTGTTTATGAGAATCCTCACACGAGATGCTTTGCCTTGGTACATCAGTCAGAACCCGAAGAAGTGGGTTAATTGGGTGAGCATGGCGTCAGATTTCATGGACAGATTCAGGTTCAACACAGAAAATGCACCAGACATTTTCTACATTCAAAATCTCAAGAAGAAACCAACAGAAACTTTCTGCAAGTATGCTACTCGGTAGAGATCTGAAGCTACAAAGGTAAGGCCAGTTCTTGCAAAAGAACAATTGAATAAGTTCTTCATCAGAGTTCAAGACCCGCAGTACTATGAAAGGTTGATGGTTATTGAAAACCATAAATTCTCTGACATCATCAAGCTGGGAGAAAGAATAGCGGAAAGAATTAAGAGTGGAATGGTGACGAATTTTGACAAACAGCATGCCACAAATCAAGCCTTGCAATCAGGAGGTATCTTGAAGAAGAAAGAGGTAGGTATTATGATGGTAGCCCAAGGTCCTAAGTCTTCTCTCACATACCAAACACCTTCACCCACAAACCAGCCCTCATCCCTCATGTACCAAAAACCTGCCACCATCTACTATGCCTATAACACCCAACCCGCATATTATCACTCAACACCACCCGCTCGCCTAAATTACCAAAGTCCAAGACCAAACTTTGACTGCAGACCACCCACACAATACTCCCCAATTGCTGAACCCATAGGCCAACTATACGAGAGACTGAAGACTGTTGGTTATCTCACTCCCATTCTTGTTGTTGCTATGGAGAATTCTTTTAAGTGGGTTAACCACAACAAAACATGTGCCTATCATTCAGGCATAAAGGTTCATACCATTGATGAGTGTCGCACACTGAAGGACAAGATTCAGACATTAATCCACACTAAAGTCATACAGGCAAAGGAAGGTGCACCAAATGTTCGTAATAATCCTCTCCCGGATCACATAGGTGAGGGAGTGAACATGATAGAGACTGACAAGGAATGGGATCCGGAAGGGTCAATTGTACTCATTTGAGAGGGAGATGATCCTAAAACATCTCCGGTCACCCTCACACCCATCTTACAAGCATGATGCTATCCCATGGGATTATGTTACAGAAGTGAGAAATAAAGGAAAAGTAAAAATGGAGGAAATAGGTGTAGCACAAGGCATGACCAAAACTAGCAGGGTTTATATACCAGAGCACTTGGGAGGAACAAGCAAAGAAGCTGCATCTAAGCCGTTTGTTGTTGAGACTGGCCCTGATGACCTTTGGAGAAAAGTACAAGCGAGAGAATACTTTGTGGTTGACCATTTGAACAAAATTCCCGCTCAGATATCTATCTTGTCACTACTACAAAACTCTAGAACACACATGAATGCCTTGATGAAAGTGTTGAGTCAAGCTTATGTACCCACTAACGTCACTAGTTGGGGAAATGGACAACATGGTCAGGCAGGTACTGGAAAGCCACAAAATCACCTTTTACGAGGATGAATTACCACCAGAAGAACTAAGTCATAACAGGGCATTACACATCACAGTGCAATTTGAGGACAAGTTCATCGCCAGGGTCCTGATAGATGGGGGTTCAAGTCTCAATTTATGCCCACTGACTAATCTAAAGAGGTTGGGTAAAGGCTTGCACGAGATACGGATGGGAAGTATGAATGTAAAGGCGTTTGATGGATCCCAAGGAGCTGGAGAAATCAACCTGGTTTGATGTTGAGTTCAAACTGCTGGATAAATCAACCTCAACCTACATTGAGGGTATGAATAATGTTTTACATTTTTATAATCTTTTACTATTGTTTTAAAGTATTAATTTGAATAAATAACATT
The DNA here is from genome assembly GCA_000715115.1 of Nicotiana otophora. Taxonomy (NCBI): domain Eukaryota; kingdom Viridiplantae; phylum Streptophyta; class Magnoliopsida; order Solanales; family Solanaceae; genus Nicotiana; species Nicotiana otophora. The sequence goes on from AWOL01S0115548.1 coordinate 7,893, forward strand.
TTTATATATTTATTTAACTATTTTTATTAAATTATTTCTCTTTTAATATCTTATTTAAAAGCTGGCCTAATTTTTGAGCTATTTTTTTCATACCAAACATACCCAAATCCCTGGCCCAATTCTCAAGCCGAACCCCAAGTGACCTTGCCCAGTCAAAAATCTGACCCAACTCGTTTTTAATCTAAATCGTTGATCAAAAGCGATCAACGACTCACAACACCCCCCACTCTCTTTCCTTATATCTCCATAACCCAAACCTTAAGTCATTCCTCCTAAATCGCCGCCCCTAAATTCTCTCAGCACTCCCTTCATCTCCCAAACCTAAACCCTAGCCAACCATGGAGATTTTTACCTATTCATTCCTTATACGCGTTCGTATGCAGATTTACTTGCCTTTTATTATTACCATTACTCGTTTTATGGTAACTTTCGTTACGACTTCACTTATGGCAAGCCAGATTTGGTTTTGATTCTTGGTTCTGGGTACGACTGTGGTTATATACACTTACAAAAAAGAGTAATTTCTCTTGTATATGGTATATCTCCAGTGATTCTATCGTGATTGAGGCTTGTGAACGATTTGCCCTAAATCCGACTCCAATTAGGGTTTGCTTGACTTCTCTTAAATTGATTCTGAATCAATTTTGCATGCTATTCTTTCCTTTTGTATGATTGATTGACTGGTTTTCCTTGTTTGTACGTTTAATTTTGCTTCTATATAAATCCCTTCTCATTTCCCTTTGAGAGAGACCTTTAATCGCTAGATTCACTAAAAAATTGAAGTTATTACTTTATTGTTCTCTCATTCTCTTGTTCTGTACTTTGGTTCTTGGCCGGATGAAAGCCAAGGCCACCAGAACTCGATTCTTCAACCTTTCTTGGTGCGGGCACTCCCCGGGGTTCATTTGAAGCATTTGGGAACTCTGACACACTAAGATTATGGGGTTTTGCTCTTTGTTGATATTCAGAGTACTGTGGATGTTGCTCTTTATTGTTGTCTATTTAAATGGTAAGTCTCTTGGCTTTACGATTTCATTCTTCTTTATTCTTGTCTTGCATATTCACGACTCTGAATTTCATGCCCTAACGTGTTCTTAGACCATCTTTATGTGTAACTTTACTAGCATTGCACTCGTACTATGATTTGAACCTCTTTAACATTTGGCCTTTTTCTTAAAATCTCCAGTTTTGAGATATGTTATTTGAATATGCTTCACCTCAATAATCGGGACCTTCTTAAGTTCATTTATCCTAATGTATTGGTACCTGAATGTCTACATTACTGTTTGATATGAGTTTGCTTTCCTACTCTACATTGAATTCCTGCAATGACTGCCTCACATCTGTAATATCTTATAATCTATGACTTGCTCCCCTACTATTTTGTCACCCAACATGTCTTTGGCTTACTTGATTCCATATACCTTTAGTGATTATTTGAGACTTTAGAGTAATTATCTCGACTTGTGTTTCCTTACCATGTTTCATACTGTTTGTTTCATGATGTAAGTTAGCATATATGTCTTTTGATACTGTGATGGATACTTGGTACCCCTAGGCTTTAAACTCTTTAAGTCGGTACTCTACCTAGATTTGTTTGGTATTATGCATCTTTATATATTAATCTCGTAATCTCGGGGAACTTGTTTCTCCTCTAACTCTTTCAATTTGTTTTCTGCTAATATGTTACTTCTTTCTAAGTGTTGAACCTGTAATAGCAGCCTGCCTCTAAGTTTTGTTGACCCTCTTAACTAGCATGTTCTGTGTTTTAGACAACTTTGATGTGTCGGCTTTCTAAAATGCAAGTACATCTCTTCAAATTATGTCCCTTAACCATTGTTCTCTCACTCTCATTTGTTTCCTACACTACTCTTAATCTATCACTCTTGGCTGAAAGTCAATGCCACTAAGACTTTCTCTATTGACCTCCCTAGTGTGAGCACTGCTCGGGGTCCATTTGAGACTTTCGTGAACTATGACACACAAGGACTTGGGGTTCTTTAGCCACTCTCTTTACTAATGAGACCTTATATGTCTCTGACAATCAGTTCCTTCCTCATTTTATCTACTAAATATACAAACTGGGTTGTTTAAGTGATTTCTGTGTGATTCAATGTTTGGGTCATATGATCAATCTATGGCCTACTATTATTGCTTGTATAATATTTTGTAATTACATTCATCATTGGGTCTGTTATAATTTTGTAATAAACAATTGGGGTGTTAGTGAAATCGGAGAAATGGGCATACTCTAATATTTGCATGAAAGGGTAGAAAACATGCCTATAGGGTTCGTATGATCTACTTGTTATTTTATCCTACCTGCCATATATGCTATTCCATTTTCATGTACACTGGTGGAAATCATTCCATTAGGAGAATCACACACTCACACAACTTGTCTACTATCAAGGCATAAGTACTTTATTTATTCCTATGTCTACTGCTAGACAACACGCCTATAGGAAATAAAATATCAATGACCATTCTTTCAATTTGCATAACTGCAGCTTATTCATTAGATACCATGCCTATAGGATTATACTAGCTTATGTTCTACTGATCTTCATCCATAAATCATGCCTATAGGACTTTAATTGGTTAATTTGATATTGTCATCATATTGCTCACCTAGAAAATATGACTATAGGGGCTAAGTAAAAAAACAGTTTCAATCGTTAATTGTTAGAAATCCTGCCTATAGGGTATTACCACTCGCTTTAAAGTGTTAATACTGAACTTTCAAACACTATTTCATTTCTTAGACATGCCACTATTAGAAAGTGTGTCCATAGGATCAAACTGAGTAATTACGAGTATTTCCAATGGATATCACTGCCAACTACTGCGTAAATCACCTGGAGATCATGTCTATAGGTTTAATCACTTATAACCTATAATTTGAATAATTAGCATGCAATACCAAATACCCCTAAACTGTATAGTTGTTTGGAAATCATGTTTTTAAGTTTAAAGTGGCACCTTGCATCTGAAACTGCCTACACGTTTGAATCCAAAGTCACATAAAAACCATGATTATAGGTCTTAATGGCTTTAATTTGCCTCAATTCTGAAACTGTCTAATGCCTAATGTAAGAATTTGTTTGCGTGCAGTTGTTGTCTAAGTGTGGAGGCTAACTTGAGCCCTTAATTGACTTTACATTAAGTCCAACTTGTTTTGTATGTCACCTAGTTTTATCATTCTGATCAACCTAAGTAAAGTCTAGAACCACCCTAAATAGAGGTCCAATGCCTCCAGGACCATAGGTATGGGACGGGCAGCGCACGCATAGGGCACGACTTAGAATTGAATTAGAGCGCTCGGGTAAACAACTTTAACATGGTAATCGGGTAGTAGGTGATGATAGTATGTGCCCGCTGAATAATATGAGTAATTCCCTACCTCAAGGGAGTTGCAAAGTATTATTTATGTTGCACGGGGTCCTTTAGGCTAAAAAACTTAGGACCCCCCACCCCCTCTCTTCTTTATATATTTAGATAGTTATATCCTTGTAAACCTTATTTCTCATTGTGTTATAATATATTTCTTTGACCCTTACTCTGTTTGTTTATCTTGCCTAATTTTAATACCCATAATCTTAAGTTCGAACGGGACCCACAGTTGTGGACCTCGAAGAGTGCCTAACGCCTTCTCTTTGAGTTAATTTGAGCCCTTATCCGATCTTTGGTGACGTTGACTAGTCCAACAGATTTATCTTCATAATAGGTGCCCTAACGCACTTCAAAAACCGTTAGGTGGTGACTTTTCTTCTTTAGCACTCTACCTCCCATCCAAAAGAGTTGTCACAATGCTGGAACCTACTTTCGTGAGAAAGAGAGGTGCGACAGGGACAATGTAATTTTAGCAAGGAATCCTACAATTAAAGACTAAGTACAAAATAGAAAAAGAGGGTAATCCAACTAAGAATGTTGCACAAATTGCAAGTAAAGGATAAGACACTCAGACATGCGACATTAGGCTAAACATGATGACTACACATACTAGCGTAATTCAGTTAAGGAATTATAAAGGAAACTACTTAGCAAGAACCAGATTTTTAACATTTAACCCGAGTATACACTCATCACCTCGCGTACACGGCCTTCACGTGTTGCAAATACCATAACAGTACCAAAACCTAAGGGGAATTTCCCCCACACCAGGTTAGATAAGTCATTTGCCTCAAATCTCGCTCGCTCAATCAACAAGAATGCCTTTTCCTCGACTTTCCAACTCCGATCAGCTTGAATCTAGCCAAAACAATTACATACTATAAATATAAATATAAGAAGCTAATTTAAATAATAAATCTACGACTTTAGCAAAGAATTGAAAAATCGCTCCAAAAAGTCGACCCGGGCCCACGTCTTGAAACCCGATCAAAATCACAAAATCCAAACACCCATTCGATATCGAGTCCAACCATACAAGAAATGCTCAAATCTAACCTCAAATCGCCTTTCAAATCCCAAAAATCCGATCTAAGAAGTTTCACCATTCCCCCCCAAATTTCCCAACCCAAATCCTTAATTAAATGAAGAAATTAATGGTAGATTAGTGGATATTAATAAAAAATGAGTGTAGAATCCCTACCCAAATATTTCCACTGAAAATGTCTCGAACCATCGCCACTAACCGAGCTCTCTAGGTCCAAAAATGGATAATGAAATCAAACCCTCAAAAACCCCCTTTTCTGCCCACTGAATTCGCGTCTGTGGACCTTACTGTCGCACCTGCCGCTCCGCTTTTGCGGTCAGCCAACCGCATCTGCGGAAAATCACTAACACTGACCAACCGCTTCAACGGTTTCAAATCCCGCTTCTGCTGGTGCGTATCTGCGCAAACTCGTCTGCTTCTGCGAACCGGCCTCCCAAGCTCCCTTTCGCTTTTGCGACCACTAGCCACCCTCTTCAACTCCGCTTCTGCGAGTAAAATTCCGCAGGTGCGAATGCACCAGAAGGCAGAATCCCACCAAATGCTTCAAGTCTAAATTTGATCTGTTAACCATCTGAAATCTACCTGAGGCCTCCGGGACCTCAACCAAATACACTAACTAGTCCTAAAATATCGTACGAACTTAGTCAAGCCCTCAAATCACATCAAACAACGCTCAAAACACAAATTGCACATCGATTCAAGCCTAATGAACTTTAGAACTCTTAACCTCTACATTCGATGTCGAAATCTATCAAATCAATTCCGATTAACCTCAAATTTTGCACACAAGTCATAATTGACTTTACGGACATACTCCAACTTCCAGAATCGGAATCCGACCCAGATATCAAAACGTTCACGCCCGGTCAAACCTTCCAAAATCTTTCAAGTTTTCCAGTTTTTGCCAATTAATACCGAAATGATTTACGGATCTCCAAATCAACCTCCGAACATGCTCCTAATACCGAAATCACCCTACGGAGCTATTGGAATCGTCAAAACTCCATTCTGGGGTCGTCTTCACACAATTCGAACTACAGTCAACTCCTATGACTTAAACTTCCATTTTAGGGACTACGTGTCTCATTCCACTCTGAAACTAAAAGCCAAATATACCGGCAAGTTACATAACCAAGAAATGAAATAGAGGGAGCAGTAAATAGGGGTTCAGGGCTAATACTCTCAAAATGACCGGCCGGGTCGTTACAAACATGTAAATAAATTCTAAACATGAAAAGATCTTCCTAGGATTGTTATTGTCTTCCTCTACGTGTTACGGACATTAATGTGCAATATTTCATGAACAAAAAGGTTATCCATGACCTTAATATAATGAATAAAAATGAATAACTTATGATAAAATAGTTGGTGAAACTTTGGTTAATTAATTTCTCCTCTAGTTTGCATAAATCTATCAATTTATTCATTAGACACTGTCTAACATGTTTGTCTTTAATATTTCCCATATAAAGCAAGCCGATTATGACATAAGTACCAACAAACATTGGAATATTGAAACACAGTCACTACTGAAAAACTGCTTAAATTCGTCCACGAAAACCGATCGAATTCGGTCGAAAAATGAAAACAAGCAACCGATTTCCGACCGATTTTAATTAGTCGGAAAAATGATGGTCGCTAACGTGTTGCGACCAAAATCAGTTTGTAATTTTATGACCGAAATCGGTCAGTTTATTCAAAGCGATGACTAACTATCAAACTTCATTTACCGATCGAAATCGGTCTGTATTAATTAAATTGTTTTTTATTTAATTTTTAAATACCAACCAAAATCGGTCAGAATTTTAAATAAATAATAATTTTATTTAAATATATAATTAATTAGAAATTGTAATAAATTGTTAATTTATTTAAATAAATAAATTTAAATTCATAATTTCCGACCAAATTCGGTCGGAAATTTTGAATTTCTAGTCAAAAAAATAATATTTCCGACAGATTTCGATCGGTTTTCTGGGTAAAAACTAGGGAGAAAATGCTTAGTTTTAAGCTACACCACCTGCCAATTACAACCAATATCCATCCTATAATGTCAGCATTACATTGCTCCTATTCAACCATAATTAATCAACAACAATAACAATTAACTAACAACAACAACAACAATTAACTAATAATATCAATTAACTAACAACAACAACAACAATTATCTAACAACAACAACAATAATTAACCAACAACGCTAATAACAACCACAACAACAACGCTAATAACAACAACAATGCCAACCACAACAACAACTGTACAAAATTTCAATAACAAAATAATATCAACAATACAATCATCATTCAAAACTAGTCTCAACTAAATATTGACAAGTTCAATACTTTGTTTAGCAATACACACCATTCGATGAGTATTTTATATTGCATCATCTCCATCTTCACTACTAGAACCTTCATCGTCGGCATGGTTCGAAGGATCACGACGAGAAGGATTAGCACATGGGGAAGGCTCACGAGACCGGGGAATGGGGAAAGCACCACTAGCAAGAATATTGGCCAGCTGACCTTGAAGGAGATTAAATTGTTCGTCCCTCTTTTCTAACTGAACTTGAAGGTTACCAAATTGTTCATCTCTCTTTTGTTATCTAGTCGTTGTCTCTTCAAGCTCTGATGTCAGCTTTGCGATCTTCTGTTCCATAGACAAGATAGTCGACCTATCAATTGCCTTGCCTTGGGCGGAAGTCCCTATACCTTGTAATCCATCCTTGTAGCGCTGAAATGATCTCTCTGGAAGGCCTTATGCTATCCCCTTTTTAGGACCACCGACAACATCCAACGATATCCTCTGCGCTTCTTCGTCTGAAAGGGGTGGTCATTCGCCTTGCTCATTCGGTGGCAAGCTCTAAGTGTACTCCTCCACATTAATATTGTAGCGACCCTTTATTTAGAAGATAGAAATTTTTTTACTATATAATAGTATAAATATTTATAGAAGTTATGAAACTTACATATGAAGTCTCCGCCCAGTCCTTGACCCATCTAGTTGGATTTGTCGGTACATTCTTCTTCCGGATGTGAGTCTCCATGAAGAACTCATCATGAGTCATATTTCTCCCATATTTTTTATCCTACAAATATAATAAAACGTGTTAACGTAATTAACATATATAAATATAGTTCGATAAAAATATATGTAAATATTTTAAGGAATTACCAGTAGTCTCCTCGTAGCCCTCATGCTCCTTTCACCCTCACAGTGCAAGGAACCACCCTTCTTCGATGCTCGGGCCTTCTTTCCCAGTTCACTCTTCTTCTCGAATTTCTCGGTGGTCCTATACCTCAACAGATCCTTTCATAAATGCGGTAGAACCCATGAAGGCTTCTTGTTCTTCTTTCGAGTGGAGGAGAAGGAATCAGATAGTCTCTTACGACATTTGAACTCCCAAATTTGCACAAATTTAATTGTTATACCAGTCCTCCCAGACACACTTAGTCTGCAAATAAAGTATGTAACGTTAGATAAAAATATTGTTAATGTAATGCTTAAATAGATAAGAATTGTATTAAAACCTTAAATTTGTTAAACATTTGTTGCATGAGCTCCGGTGGAAAGTCACTCCAAGTCGGATAGGGTGCATTATACAACCGGCCAAGAATTTGCAGTGATTGTCTTTGTAACCTGATGATTAGGTATGAATCTTCAACATAGCAATTACATTAAATAAACAGAGTAGCTATTATAATTCAGCAAAAATAAAGAAGTAATAAATAAATCTTACCCATTGCCCTCAGGCCTGATGATCATCCTATGCTAACGATCATACCACACTTCATCTAGATCATCATCCTCCAATGAATCTAAAGCGTGCACAGAAGGGGAGGCATCTGGCTCAATGCTACTATCCCGAAGACGAAGTCTAGAAATGCTAGGAGACGAACTCCGTGGAGAGGGAGACGGGGTCCCTGATAGAGATGGTTGTGATTCACACCCTTGCATCAATCTAGACCCCTGCTGCGATCTAGACCACTCCTGCGATCTTGCCGGCTGAAATATAGATGGATGCGATCCAGCTGGTGATAAAGCTAATGGAGCATATGGCGGGCGTACCACATGGCTCTGTGACTGATGACTCGATGGACCCATGTAACTACATATAGGATCATATGGAGGAAGCGAGGTATATCCCTGTGGTGGAGAATGGTAATAATACTATTGGGAGGGCGAATCGTGGGTAGTATGATGAGTAGATGGATGTAGTGGAATAGATGTGTGCCTACAAGATTGCTGCCGGTCATCAGCAGCAGAGGGATGCAAGTGTGGAGTGGAAGGAAACGAAGTTGTAGCACCATCATCATGATCAATAGGCCTTTTATCCTTCCTAGACCTACCTCGTCCCCTACCGGTCATCTGCATAAATTAAAGAAAATGTTAGAATTCAGAATATAAATCTATATAAGTTGAGAACACTTGACAAAACTAACATGCTAGTCGTCTTCGTCGACGTATCCTTCCTCTTCACTTATTTCATTTTCATTAGGTGATTCTTCATCTTCATTTTCTATGATTGTTATTTCCTCCATATCAACTACTTCTAATATGCGTTGAGGATGTTCCAAGTCATTTTCTAACTGATCATCCACCATTTGGTTAACACTTGAGGTATCATTTTGGTAAGCAACATCTATCACATTCTCAACTTCCACCCTACTAACAGGCTTTGTTTTGATTACAACAAACCAATCAGCCTTATCCCTCCGCAATGGATATGGAGCATAGTACACTTGCCTAACTTTTTCTGCAATTATAAAAGGATCATAGTGATCATAGTCCCTTTTTTTATTAGCCTCAATTATGTTGTCTGCGAGTGTACATTTGTACCTCTTCTAGGTTTTGGGTAAAACCGCTTGCATCAGAAAAGTATGATCTTCTTATTTGGCCAACCTGAATATGACAATTCTAGAATCTCTTTGATCACACCATAGTAATGATTTTCTCCATCCTGGTTGCCTTCACCACCTTTGACACACACCCCACTGTTATTGCTTTTTTTATACTTAGAGCATTCCTCGGTGTGAAATTTGTAACCATTCACACAATACTTAGACATAGTCGTAACTGTAGGTGCAGGTCCCAAAAATATATCTTTCAAAAATTGATTAACACCGTTGTTTGGATTATTCACCTACATGTAGCGTTAAATAAATCACAAGTGATCAAGTATATTCACAAGTATGTATATTCACATGTGAGAAAGTATGTAAGATGCACTTGCACACTCTTAAAACCATGCCTCAAATATAGAATATACAGCACCATGACCAAATTGAATCACGAAGTCACTGAGCGACGCATTGAAAATTATTTGTTAGTTACATCAACCAAATTAAATAGTAGTCTCAACACTTACTTAAGAAAGGGTTGAACCTCCGGACAATTTAGCAACACATGATTTGAAGCTGATTTGTACTCCATACTACTTAGGCCCTTTTTTGTTCGATCTTTAGAACCTCGGCCTGGTTGATTGAATATGGACATTGGTGGATATAATGGATCAATCTCAATCATGACATTGTGCCGATTGGGCCTATTTCCAGCACATGGCTCATGACTGTCAAAGTAGTAAGAACAAAATGGGCAGTTTCCTTTGCAAGATAGGCTTCACATATGGATCCTTCAATCTTATTCCTCTGTTTAACAAATCGTTTACACTTGCCGGTAGTCCTGCACATTGTCATATTAGACGATAACGTTAAAGAAAATTACAAGAATAAATCAAGGTTTGATCATTACCTCTCAAATGGATACATCCACCTGCATTGAACCGGGCTTCCAAGTCGCGCCTCATGTACAAGGTCAATTGGAAGGTGTTCCATCACATCAAAGAAACCATATGGAAAACTCTTTTCCAGCTTATTACTGATTACAGGAATGTTCCAGTCTAGCCTTCGGGTTAACTTTTGTCTTATTCTTATCATCCATCACTGTGTTGAACAAATTGTCAAAATAGTTCTTCTCAATATGCATGACATCAAGATTGTGTCGGAGAAGATTATCCTTCCAATATGGAAACTCCCAAAATATGCTCTGTTTTGTCCAGTTATGAGTAACACCATATCCAGGAAATCTAAAAGGTGGGGCCTCGGTAACTTTAGTAAAGTTCTGAACCCTCTCCCAAATTCCATCAACGGAATAAGTTGAAGGTGGCAAATCATGTTCAACGTTATTCTTTTTGAATGCGTTCTTCACCCTTCTAAACTCATGATCAACTGGCAAGAACTGACAATGACAATCAAACCATGACTTCTTTCGGCCATGTCTTAAAGTGATCGCTTTACCATTTTCCATGCAGTAAGGACATGCTAACTTTCCGGCAGTCATCCACCCAGACAACATTCCATACGCAGGAAAATCATTAACGGTCCACATTAAGTTAGCACGCAAGTTAAAATTTTGCTTAGTTGATATGTCATATGTCTCAACTCCATGATACCACAACTGTTTTAGCTCATCAATCAGAGGTTGCAAATACACATCAATCAAACTCTTTGGATTGCAGGGACCGAAAATAACACAATTTTAAAAAAATATGGACTAGTCATACACTATCACGATCCCAAATCCACTAGTCGTGATGGCACCTAACCCAACCCGCTAGGTAAACCAATTAACCACTAACAAATTCCAATAACAATTAATAAATCGATTAAGTAAAGAAATATATGAATCTTATACATTCCCCATACCAGTACAAATCATGAGCTTCTAAGAATAGAGTTTACAAAGCTGAAATGAATTAAATACATCATCTGTTTGAAAAATACATTAACAGAGTTTTATAGATTTAAGGTTGCCATGAACAAGAGGAAGCTACAACCGGGACGCAGGTACATCTTTAATGCCGGCTCCCGTCGATCACAGCAGCATCAGCAGTCAATATCTGCACGCANGCTTCCAAGTCGCGCCTCATGTACAAGGTCAATTGGAAGGTGTTCCATCACATCAAAGAAACCATATGGAAAACTCTTTTCCAGCTTATTACTGATTACAGGAATGTTCCAGTCTAGCCTTCGGGTTAACTTTTGTCTTATTCTTATCATCCATCACTGTGTTGAACAAATTGTCAAAATAGTTCTTCTCAATATGCATGACATCAAGATTGTGTCGGAGAAGATTATCCTTCCAATATGGAAACTCCCAAAATATGCTCTGTTTTGTCCAGTTATGAGTAACACCATATCCAGGAAATCTAAAAGGTGGGGCCTCGGTAACTTTAGTAAAGTTCTGAACCCTCTCCCAAATTCCATCAACGGAATAAGTTGAAGGTGGCAAATCATGTTCAACGTTATTCTTTTTGAATGCGTTCTTCACCCTTCTAAACTCATGATCAACTGGCAAGAACTGACAATGACAATCAAACCATGACTTCTTTCGGCCATGTCTTAAAGTGATCGCTTTACCATTTTCCATGCAGTAAGGACATGCTAACTTTCCGGCAGTCATCCACCCAGACAACATTCCATACGCAGGAAAATCATTAATGGTCCACATTAAGTTAGCATGCAAGTTGAAATTTTTCTTAGTTGATATATCATATGTCTCAACTCCATCATACCACAACTGTTTAAGCTCATCAATCAGAGGTTGCAAATATACATCAATCAAACTCTTTGGATTACGGGGACCGGGAATAACACAATTTTAAAAAATATATGGACTAGTCATACATATTTCAGGCGGAAGATTATATGGCATAATAAAGACCGACTGGTATGAATATGGTATTACAGAAACAGAAACTGTCATGAAACCATCAGCACACAAACCCAACCGAACATTCCTCGGTTCACTAGCATAATCTGGATACGTCCTATAAAAATGCTTCCAAGCTTCCCCATCTGAAGGATGACACATAACACCGGACGGCCTTCAATTTTCGTAGTGCTATCTCATATGAGGAGGGGAACTCATTGATGTGTACAACCTCTCTAATCTAGGAATAAGAGGTAAGTAATGCATCGACTTCACATCAGCCTTCTTCCCACTGTAAAGCCTCTTGAAACGAGATTTTTCACAAAATTTACAACTTTCTAAATGTGCATCACTCTTATAATATAACATGCAACCATCTTCACAACAATCGATTCTCATAGACGAGAGTCCTAACTTAGAAACCAATCTGAAGGATGACACATAACACGGACGGCCTTCAATTTTCGTAGTGCTATCTCATATGAGGAGGGGAACTCATCGATGTGTACAACCTCTTTAATCTAGGAATAAGAGTTAAGTAATGCATCGACTTCACATCAGCCTTCTTCCCGCTGGAAAGCCTCTTGAAATGAGATTTTTCACAAAAATTACAACTTTCTAAATGTGCTTCACCCTTATAATACAACATGCAACCATCTTCACAACAATCAATTCTCATAGACGAGAGTCCTAACTTAAAAACCAATCTTTTAGCCTTATAGAAATCTTCAGGTATGTTAAAAGTTGGGTCAACTAGTTCACTCATAAAGCCAATGAAAGAAACCATTCCCGCTTGAAAAATATTGGTATCTGATTTGATACTTAATAATCTAACTGCAACAGACAACTGAGAGTGCATACTCCCTTCCCTTAGTGGACGACTTGCGGCGTCTAACTGTTTATTAAAATATTTTTCCTCTTCGTTAGGAGGTTGTTCAACATTTTCATGGGTTTCAAAATCGAAGTGCATCCCAAAAGCATCCGCAACCACTTCATGGTATCTATATTGTTGAACGTTATTCCCCGCCGACCTACTACTTTCACCAACAACTACGTTATGAAATACACCATCACTTCCATCAATCTCTCCATGACTAATCCACACAAAATAATTATCCATAATTCTTTTTTTATAAAGATGAGTCTTAACATCCTCCAATCCAAAAAAATACAAACACTTGCACTTCACACAAGGATACCTAATCATCCCTCCAATCCGAAACGGTTCAAGTGACATTGCATGCGTAATAAATTCCTTAACCCCTTCTATAAATTTTTCCCTAAAAGACCGACAATTAGGATAATTTCTATTATACATCCAACTACGATATTCCATCTACATAAAGAACAAAAAAATTACATGTTATATTAATCATAATTCAAATTAATTTATATAATTAAGTTGCATACTAAATTATAATTTGTTAGCACACTCAACTAATATAGCATAATTAGTTAAGCCTAATTTTTTAAAAGCAATAAACACTAATAGAATAATATTATCCCCTAAATTAATAAATCCTAAATTTCTATCATTAATCATATAATTAGACTCGCTAGACAGTGAATTTGTTAAGCCGTTCAATTAGACTAATTCAATTATGCTAACTCAAGGTTCATAATTTAAGGTAGTTCTATCATTAATATGAATTCTATTAAGAACCATAAGTTCATAATTTAAAGTAGTTCATAATTTATACATTAAGTTCATAATTTATACCTTAATTCTAAATCTAATGTAATTTAAACCAAAAACCCTAAAAAATTATAATATTAGGTAGTTCAATTCTAAATCTAAATCTAATCTAGTTCAAAAACCCTATTTAGTCACACAAATCCTAAATAGACAAAAACCCTAAAATAAATACATAAAATTATATTCCGAAAATTAAACATAAAAAACCTAATAATTAAGGTAGATTACTAACCTTGAACAATAATGGCATTGGTGGTGGTGGTGACGCAGCAGTGGTGGTGGTGGTGGAGGAGCGGAACAATAGTGGCAGCGGCTTAGGTGTGAGAGAGGAGAGGTGGGGCTTCGTTATTTGGGGGTGGGTGACATTATTTTGGGTGGGATTAGGCCAAAAATCTGTGGGGAAGGGAGATGGATGAGAGATAGAAGAGAGAGAGAGAGAGAGAGAGAGAG
>AWOL01S0115548.1:22232-38223 GCA_000715115.1 Nicotiana otophora
AGAGAGAGAGTTAGAAGATGAAAATGGGGGAGTTTCCCGTCTGGCCTGGTCTAATTACGAAATTTTCGACCAATTTCGGTTGGAAAAGTTAAAAAATATTTGACCGTTTGAAATCGGTCGGTATTTCAATTTTAAAATATTAATTCAATTCATACAAATATATTTTAAATAAATAATATTTAATACTTAATTTATATATATATATATATATATATATATATGTGTGTGTGTGTGTGTGTTTAAATATATATATATCGAATGTAGCTTATATATTATACACTTAGTATAAATACTATAATATATTATATATATCGAATATAGCTTATATATTCTATACTATACGATACTATATCCTAGTATAGTATAGTATAGTATATATATAATCAAGTATTAAATATTATTTAGGTAAAAGCTAGTTATATAAAGGTTGACAAAAATCGACCGAAGTCGGTCGGTAATATTATTAAATTTATATTTTAATTATTTTAAAATTGTTTTTTCAACCGAACTCGATCGAAAATATTTAATTATAACATATTGCGGTTGGTAAATTAAATAGATATAATTTTTGTTATATTAAAAACCAATTGCCTTGGGCGGGAAATCATAATTTCAAATATTCCGACCGCAATCGGTCGGAAATTTTGAAATGTTTTAATAAAAAATTATTTTTATAGATTATATACAAATATGACCAGGTCTTGGTCAAATATTGACCAATTTTCAACCGAAATCGGTCGGAATTTTTAATTGTTTGTTGTGGGACTACTATTTTCGTTGTCAGAAATAATTTCTTTGACTTTTGCGATCAATTTACTTAATTTTCGACCGATTTCAGTCGGTATGCTTTGGACGAAATATGCCTAGTTTTCTAGTAGTGAATAATGTCATTATATTGTCATAAAATCAAATTAACAAGTTACAATGAAGAGAAACTCGTCAATTTTCCTCGAATAATGACAATAAAGAAAGAAAGAAAAAAGAACTAACGGACAATGTTAATTATAAATCATAAGACAGAAATAAAATGATATACACATGGGGCGCAGGTAATTTTATGCGATGATGCACTCTTTTTCAGTAGAAGGTACTTATACAATATATACAAATTATTATCGATTTTACATTCGTTGACCTACTTATTTGTGTGGAGAGTTAAATGAAAAGTTCTCGATATTCATGATATTTTCTCATCGATCTAGTATTATTATACTATATTATAAGTATGAAAACTTTTAGATAAAATTATTGTACTAAAATATCCTTCAAAACTAAATGACCAAAATACCCTACTTATCTAAAGTTAATTTAGTGAAATCATACCTTTGAAAAACTAACTAACGATTTTGTCCATAGGAAGAAAAAGGCTTTTTAGCTACTACTATAAATTTTCTTAATTATTAGTTAGTACTACTTTTTTGACATTTCAGTTTCGTTTTTTCATCTTCCACACTAATAGTATTGCAGGTTATAAATTTTCTTAATTATTATAGTGATTCTCACCCGCTTTTCTTTTTTATGTTGCAGTAAGATTCTTTAGCATCCTCCACGAAGAAACTCCAACGAGTGATAAGGACCTTTGAATTTCTTGAATCTAAAATTTCGTATAATTCTGCAAAGATCCTTCCGAATGCGGAAACATTTATTCAAACTATAAGCTGATGCATTCTTATTGGTTACTGTCTATTGATGAGGCATGGCGAAAAAGGATGCATTTGTTTTCCTTTTTAACTCACACTTGCAAGTTGCATGTAAAATTTTATTACTTTTCCTTTAATACTAGAAGATTTTTTTGGGGTCAATTTTATCTTATAATTTGTGGTCTTTCTTTAAACTCTTCTTCTGAGCTTCTATATCACTGTTTTGAATCCAACGTGAGTTAATAATTTTTTTTAACTTATTTACCCTAATTGAATGCCTTTAATTCTGTTAGTATTTCATGTTGTTGTTATTTTTTCTTCAGTTGGAGCTTGTAAATTCTTCTTCAAATTTTATGTTACTTATCACATAGATACTGTAATATTACTTATTCTCACGTCTTTTGAATTTGTCAATTCTTTTCTGATTATTAAGCATTAAGTTTGTAACGAAAATATATTATTTATCGTGATATAATAGGGTGTATATTTTTCAAGGAGTACAAATAATATTACACTAACAACATCTGGCACATAATTGTATATATCGTAATACAATTATATTCTTGATATGTGTACGACTGTAAAAAGGTGGAGCCAATAATTTCTTAAAAAGAAGGCAGAATTTTTACATGAAACATTTATAATCATAGCCGACATTTATATTATGTGTGGTTCGCATATTAAAAAAAGCAATTACTATCAAGTTAAATACATGATGTATTATAAGAAGCTACATAATTGAAGTTCGAATGTTACTTTTAAAATTTAGTTGATAGCAAATTTTCAATATGATTGTGCCTTGGATTGAATTATATTGCATAGGCTCACCATTCATTAGTTTGAGCATGCATTATTTTTCTTTAATTTTTGCGCAACTCCTTACACACTAATGATAATATTTTTATTAAAATATTAATACTAATTAGTATGGGATACACGTGCAATGCAATGCACGTGTCCGAAAACTAGTTAGAATATAAAAGTTAAATACATTTTCATGTAGAGCTACGAGGTCAGATTTTATTTTATAACTAATCTCGTATAACCATTACTCCATCTGTTTCAATTTAGATGACACACTTTCTTTATTAGTCCGTTCAAAAAAGAATGACATATTTCTATAATTAGAAATAATTCAACCTTAAATTATTCATTTTACCCATTTTATCCTTAATAATAAACTTTTATAACCACACAAATGTCATTACCTCACAAAGCTTAAAACTTTTACCCCTTAAACCTTTAAGACCACAAGTTTAAAAATCTTCTTTTTTTTCTTAAACTTCGTGTCGAGTCAAATTATCTAATCTAAATTGAAACGAAAGGAGTATTATTTAGATGTAAATAAAGAAAGAAAAAAGAATTGACTTCATATTCTATCTCTTGCATCTCGGAAGTCAATAGGAGAAATATATTATAGTACGTAAATACATAAGTTGCGACTTGTATTTATCTTAAAAAAATAATTTTGCACTTAATCTTTACAGGCATTCTAGTACCAATCTATTCTTGTCCAAGATGAATTTATTTACCCCTAAAATGCCACAACCAAGTTTTACCCGGGCGACAATCCTATGGTTGTGTGTTCGAGTCACCAAAAGAGCAATAATTCCAATAACGGGGATCAAAGGGGAGGGAAATAAAAAATAAAAAAAATTCTACCCAAGCAGTGTTTACCTGACACATGTAAAATTTAACAACCAATAGAAAAAATGACACTTGTAAAAATAAGTAGCTTTTAATATTTTTTATCTCCCCACGCTATTAATTTTACTCTAGATAAGAATAGGATGGTAAAAGTTGAGTATAAAACTGATTTTCCGAAAAACATATAAGGTGCATCTTATATATTTTCCGTTCCTCCTAAATAACTTTTGAGGGCCAATTGATTTTGCATGCAGAAGAAATCAAAACCAATTCAAAGAATAATCGTGGCATATGATTGGGGATTGATTAATGTCAACGGCAACAGTAATTATCAATTTCGTTAAATAAGCAGTGATTAGACACTCCTAATTACCATTAGTTAGTAATGTTTCATACCTTCCCTCACTCTATTTTATTTAGGTGAAGGTTCCTTATCCCAACGAAAAATTGTTACTCTCTTCGTGTTAATAACGTATGATACTCTTTATGTTTTGGGACCTATCAAAATGTTCGACATCTCTTATTATACTACCTTCTCAACTTTAATGAATTCAAATTCATTAATTGTTTCAACTCTTAACTTTAAGTGATATCCCTATATATCAAATTAACTTTTTAATTATGATTTTAATATTTTTAAATTATCACTAAATAATATAACAATTTAAATACGTGACAATTCATGTACCTAAAAAAAGTGGCCATGCAAATAGCGTCATTTAAATCGAAATGATGCAACTATTATATCTTCTTATTTTTACAATATTCAGGTTTAGGTTACGTGAGTTTAAATTTTATATATTAATTGTATAAATAACATTTATACAATCAAGTTATTTAGTTGGTAATTTTATTTATAATATGATTAATAAAATGTTAATTTATAATGATGATGTAAAACCTTTATTATACTACTAGTGTTAGATTATTAGTTAGAAAAAGAAAAGGGAAAAAAGTAAGAGTGAACGGGAAGAATACAAAAACGTATGTAAAATATGTTATGTTCGACTCACAAAGGTATCGGCTTCAACAGTTGCAATAATATAATGCCTACTTGCAAAGCACCAAAGCAAGCACTTCTGTCTCTCTTTATTCTTCCAATCTTCCTCAGGTAAGCTCAAGACAATCTTCAGTCATCCCTCAAAATAAGTTGATTAACTTTAGCATTTGTTTCTCTAGCATTTATAGGGTTAGATAATTGTTCCATGTTAGATTATCTAAATGGGGTTCTTTCTTGATTTTTAATCTCTTTGTACAGTAAGATTTAGGTTCCATGTTGGTCTACGCCTGTTTCTTGGTATTCAAAAGCTTGATAGGTGAAGCAAATATGGAATTCCTGTAATCTGGATGCAACTTACCTTCAAACTTTGTAATCTTTTTTTGATGTTCTAATTTGATTCCCTGGTTCTCTAGTTCTTATATTTTCTCTTTTCTTTTAAGGTAATTAATTGGCTTATGTTGCATGAAAGCAATAGCCTTTTTTCTTGACTTTTCAAATGTGATTTTTTTTTTTGGGGTTACTTTTAAGGTCTTAATTTCAAGATATGAACTTTTTGTTTGGATGAATAATTCCAAGATATGAGCTTTTATTTTTTTACTGATGCTTTTTTATCACTTTGTTATTAGCATATTCCGAAGTCAATTTGGATTCTGCTTTTGGTGAAAAATTCACTGCATACTTTGAGCAACTTTTGTTTCTGCTAGAAATTGAACCAATGGACTATGCTTTGGAAGGAAGAGGTCTTCTGTTTCCTGATAATATTGAAATGCCAGTTGGTGCACTTGCAAAGAGAAATATTGTAAAAGATTGGAATTTAAAAAACCCCTTTTCTAATGTTGATAGAAGCATATTTGGCACTATTCAAGAAATAACTGTAAATACAGAATTCCCGGAATCTGGTATCGTTGATATTTTGGAGAAATGCGCCTCCAGCAAACAATGGCTAGGAGGTTTAGGTGCTGAAACAGTTGATGCTTCTAGAAATATGTTGTCCACTTCTGTAATAACTTTGGACCCAATTTTGGGAGAAGTGGAACTTGAAGAGAGATTTAATCATATGGCTAAAAGGTCTAATGATCCAATATCATTGCCAATTGGATTGAAATTGGAGCAGTCGATTGAGCATGGAGAAGTCAGGAGTAGTCAATCTTCAAATGGAATTTCAGTATTGCCAACGGAAAAAGACTATTCACATTCTCCTATTTGTCAAGTTCGTGATCATAGGAAGGAGGAGACAATTGTTTATAGAGAAGTCAAGAGTAATTCGTCTTTAACGGAAAACTCAGCTTTGTCTTCACTGGAACCATTACTGCTAGGAAAAAGATCGCGGACTACAAATGTGCATTCCCAGGTTCCTCTGTGCCAAGTTTATGGCTGTAACAAGGACCTGAGCTCCTCAAAAGACTATCACAAAAGGCACAAAGTGTGTGATGAACACTCAAAATCTGCTAAGGTTATTGTTAATGGCATTGAGCAAAGGTTTTGTCAGCAATGTAGCAGGTATAGTCTAGCTTGTCTTCTGCTTCTTCTGTTTTGTTGTAAAATCTCATTAGGTTGGAAAGCATTAGTTGCATGGTCATTGTCCTTTATTTCTGATCATTTGACAAAATTATAATATAACTACATTTTGTTATGCGGATTCATAAATATTATTGGGTTTGAGTTGGGGAAATTAGTTACCAGTTTTCTAGTATTTGTATGATTAGGCTTACCAAATCAAGGGGAAGATCTTTTGTATAAAAATGTCTCTTGGAGAAAGATACGAAGTATATCACATAGAAAGAACTAGTACTCTTGTATCCATCTTTAATAAAGTTTTAGCATCAGAACTTTTAGAACAGATTTTGACCAGCCCAAATGTGAGAATTCCTTTCAATTACCTAAATTTTCCATCTTAACTTTAACTTGAGTCCAACTTTTTCTATAAACTTGACTTTGAATGAAATGAATAAAAGCTGCAGTAAGGTGAAGGAATTTAGACGTTTGCAGCTTTTCATTTTTGGAGCTCTCCAGATACATTTATTATCTGAGTCATCCTTAAGTAGAGCTACTCTCTTTGGTTTAGTGAAAGTATGGATCTTGACTTCAGCTATTCTTGTAGCTAATTTCTATTCATGCTATCTGAAATGTCAGAATTTAGTGGTTATGATGTAGTATGATTGTTGTGGCTGCTACTCCAGCTTAGACTTTTGTGACTTTTTTTAATGCAGGTTTCACTTGCTTGCAGAATTTGATGAAGGTAAACGCAGTTGTCGCAAACGCCTTGCAGGCCATAATGAGCGCAGAAGAAAGCCTCAATTTGATACACACTGGGGTAAGCTTAATTCTCTCTTCTCTTTTAAGTTTTAACCATTCTCGACTTTGTTGAATGCTGTTGAACTGAGGAGTAGTCTAAGTACATTAGTCTTTAAGTTCCATCAATTTGATTCTATAACAACAATTGTCATCCTCTGTCCTCCCACCCTCTCCCTGTTTCTCTTCCAAAAGAATGAATTAAAAACCTCCTTTTTCTTTTTTCCAACTATATTTTAGTTTGAGGGCTTGATAATACTGTAATTCCTAGTCGAGTTTATTCCTTTTACATATCTAGAAACTTTTTTTTTTGGCAAGCAAAAAAAAAAAAGTTTTATTTACCAAGTATGTTGCAAGTCTATCTTATTTACCTATTGGTGGTACATATACTAACTTACATTTAGCAACTTTGATTTTGTAGTCACAGCGGTTAAATGCTAACTCTTCTCTTAGCCTCCGGCACTGCCATGTTTATATGCTTTGTAGACAAAATATTTTGTATTTTATTGAGTCCAAGTATGTGCTAATGGCAGATTCAAGGTTATTGGATATGACTTCACAAAGGAGAGCGCCATTTCTTTTCCCTGAAATACGTCTTGGCAGTTCCTTTTGTCAAGAAAGATTTGAAGACCATAGCAAGCACATCAAAATGGAAGAGAAGCCAATCTGCATCTCTCAATTAGCCATGGCAGTGACAAAGAAGCAGTCACCAAGTAAAAGCCTCCAGCATCATCATGGTACGAGAAAAGAAAATTCATCGAAGATTCATCTTGGAGCAACATTGTCGGTTGAAGAATTATCGTCTGGGCAAAACTCCGCTTGTGCTCTCTCTCTTCTGTCAGCCCACTCACAACACCATTTACACAACTTAGAAAATTATTGTGCTCACCTTAAAAGATATCATAATCCTGAGAACTTTTGCGAATTAAGTGCTTCGAGAAGCTTTACATCAAATGAATTATATTCATGTGAAGTAATTGGAACAGATAGGATCGTTCAAGTTCTTGATGACAGTCAGGCTGTTTCAACTGATGATCTAAGAGAAAGACGTGTTCGAAGATCAAATTCTATGAATTCTAAGCATGACCTTTCTCCAGAAGATGGACCAACCGTGGATTTAGTTCAGTTGTCATCACACCTGCAAAGAGTGGAGCAGCTGAAAAGTTCTGACCAAGCGAAGCAGGAGAATGATATCTTCAGTTGTTTTACGACCACATGAGTATCAAGAAAGCTGCAAGGTGTGTGTTGCGACCAAACACACTCACGCAAGTATACGCGGTCGTCAAGTAATAAAGTGACTAAAAGTCGGATGTCGAACCCACGAGAACTTATGATTAACTATTAACTAAATTAAACTATCCCAATTATCTAANTTGTATAAATAACATTTATACAATCAAGTTATTTAGTTGGTAATTTTATTTATAATATGATTAATAAAATGTTAATTTATAATGATGATGTAAAACCTTTATTATACTACTAGTGTTAGATTATTAGTTAGAAAAAGAAAAGGGAAAAAAGTAAGAGTGAACGGGAAGAATACAAAAAGGTATGTAAAATATGTTATGTTCGACTCACAAAGGTATCAGCTTCAACAATTGCAATAATATAATGCCTACTTGCAAAGCACCAAAACAAGCACTTCTGTCTCTCTTTCTTCCAATCTTCCTCAGGTAAGCTCAAGACAATCTTCAGTCATCCCTCAAAATAAGTTGATTAACTTTAGCATTTGTTTCTCTAGCATTTATAGGGTTAGATAATTGTTCCATGTTAGATTATCTAAATGGGGTTCTTTCTTGATTTTTAATCTCTTTGTACAGTAAGATTTAGGTTCCATGTTGGTCTACGCCTGTTTCTTGGTATTCAAAAGCTTGATAGGTGAAGCAAATATGGAATTCCTGTAATCTGGATGCAACTTACCTTCGAACTTTGTAATCTTTTTTTGATGTTCTAATTTGATTCCCTGGTTCTCTAGTTCCTATATTTTCTCTTTTCTTTTAAGGTAATTAATTGACTTATGTTGCATGAAAGCAATAGCCTTTTTTCTTGACTTTTCTAATGTGATATTTTTTGGGGTTACTTTTAAGGTCTTAATTTCAAGATATGAACTTTTATTTTTTTACTGATGCTTTTTTATCACTTTGTTATTAGCATATTCAGAAGTCAATTTGGATTCTGCTTTTGGTGAAAAATTCACTGCATACTTTGAGCAACTTTTGTTTCTGCTAGAAATGGAACCAATGGACTATGCTTTGGAAGGAAGAGGTCTTCTGTTTCCTGATAATATTGAAATGCCAGTTGGTGCACTTGCAAAGAGAAATATTGTAAAAGATTGGAATTTGAAAAACCCCTTTTCTAATGTTGATAGAAGCATATTTGGCTCTATTCAAGAAATAACTGTAAATACAGAATTCCCGGAATCAGGTATCGCTGATATTTTGGAGAAATGCGCCTCCAGCAAACAATGGTTAGGAGGTTTAGGTGCTGAAACAGTTGATGCTTCTAGAAATATGTTGTCCACTTCTGTAATAACTTTGGACCCAATTTTGGGAGAAATGGAACTTGAAGAGAGATTTAATCATATGGCTAAAAGGTCTAATGATCCAATATCATTGCCAATTGGATTGAAATTGGAGCAGTCGATTGAGCATGGAGAAGTCAGGAGTAGTCAATCTTCAAATGGAATTTCAGTATTGCCAACGGAAAAAGACTATTCACATTCTCCTATTTGTCAAGTTCGTGATCATAGGAAGGAGGAGACAATTGTTTATAGAGAAGTCAAGAGTAATTCGTCTTTAACGGAAAACTCAGCTTTGTCTTCACTGGAACCATTACTGCTAGGAAAAAGATCGCGGACTACAAATGTGCATTCCCAGGTTCCTCTGTGCCAAGTTTATGGCTGTAACAAGGACCTGAGCTCCTCAAAAGACTATCACAAAAGGCACAAAGTGTGTGATGAACACTCAAAATCTGCTAAGGTTATTGTTAATGGCATTGAGCAAAGGTTTTGTCAGCAATGTAGCAGGTATAGTCTAGCTTGTCTTCTGCTTCTTCTGTTTTGTTGTAAAATCTCATTAGGTTGGAANTCTCTTCTACTTCCCAATTTCGCTCGCGATGGCGGACGCGATGGCCCAACTTCACTGCTAAGGGTGCGCGAACTGATCTTTTTCTAGATTGGATGCGACGCATCCAATCTCTCTTCCTCTACCTGGAGCACCTTTTCTTCATATTTTTGCACTCCAAACACCCTAATTCACCACACACAACTCAATTAGTCATAAAACCAATACTTAAACCATGTTGGGCATTTTAAAGATCAAATAACATCAAGAAGCGGTTAAAACATGGGTAAAGTAACATTAACACATATCGAAATATGCCAAACATCAGTGTGTAGCCATGTCCAATTGAATATTAAATGCTTCTTTCTTTTCTATCATGTTTTGGAATTCGAAATGCCTTTGCAGGTAAATCAACATATCTGTTTGATTTAGGCTTCGGAAACTCTGTGTTTGAACCATGTAAAACATTGTTGTTTTGTTTTTGACCCTTTCATAATTCATGCTTAATTGTTGCAGTGTTAATATGATACCTGAAAGCTTTTGAGGAGATTCAGCCGATACAAGAATGGCTTTGCCGACAAGTCAAGAGGCAAAGACAGAATAAGAAATGGTAGATGTCTGTATATTTTGTAAGTGTCATTTTAATTTCTTTGCTGCATCAACTGCTCAATTGTATAGAACTATTTTGTGGAAAGAACACTGTTTTTCTGTAGTCATCCTCTGTTTGCTGATGACTATCACAGTATATACTGATGTTTAAGCAGAAAATGTTATCAAAAGGATAATTTTTTCTGTGTAATCTGTTTGTGGCCTCTTCTTTATGCTAGATGAGATTATTATCTCTTGAGGATGCATAAAAGATACTTAAATCATGTTTTTAAGACCATAAGATTAAGGTGAAACCTTTCCTCAGCAATTCGTGTGATGCAACATTCCATTTCCTCATAGAGAAAAATAGAAATATCACTTTGTATCAAGAACTCTTCCTTTTGATGCCTACTAATTACTCTAGTATTCTTTTTCTTCTCAATTCAACACTTTTGAGGCCACAACAGTGAAGCACCATTGCAGAATCTTTAATTCCATGGCATAAAGCAGTTGGTGGTAATGAAATTTGAAATTAAATATTTACACAGTTTAGTCTATATTCAAGTTCAACAATCGCTTTCAATAATGGCTACCCGCCGCTTTCTAGTGAATTGGAACTGAATAAGGAATTTTTCAGGAACTAGTGGCTTTGGTGCAACTAAAGTTCGATGCTCTGTCGCAGAAAAGTTTATTCAATGCAAACTAATTGTAATTAAGTTTGGTGCAACTAAACTGGATGCTTTGTCCTGATAAAAGTTTATTCCATGCATGTGTGCATGCACACGTGCATACACAAAACAAAAGAGCGTAACTTTCGGCATGCATTATCTCAAAGTACATTTCTTTTTTGACTTACTGTTTAAAAATTTAAGCTGATCATATTAATTAATTGTTATAGTACATTAGATTTTGTTTTATACACATGTTTTGACTTTTGTTAGCTGCTTTTCCAATTCACTAGATATCTTTAATATAGGAGTAGATAGATAGGGGTGTGGATATATGAGATGTGTTTTTGAGGTGGTCCTTGAAAGAGAAGGATCTATTTTATGAAGAAAAGAACAGAGAGGTAGTGTGGTCCCCCGTTGCAACATTCGATTTGGTTGTAAACACAAGCTAGCCCGCCGCTGCGTCCCTGTACTATTCTAGTATGCTATAAAAATAAAAGGATATTTTTGGATGATTTGGGATCAAGATGGAGATGATCTAGTGGAGTACATCATCCACTTGAGTTCGATCAGCCCCAGAGCAAGGTTGAGAGTTCTTGGAGGGAGGGAGCCGAGGGTCTATCGGAAACAGTCTCTCTATCCTAGGGTAAGGGTAAAGTCCGTGTACACACTACCCTCTATAAACTCCACTAGTAAGATTATATTGGGTTGTTGTTGTTGTTTTGGATGATTTGGCATAATAGGATTTAAAAACTATTTGACTCCATATACTAAAATATTTTACGCACCTATTCGATAAGTGCTTGGGATGTGTCCTTAAATAAGGTTTATATACTCAATCACGATTAATTATTATGTATTTTTACTGCATTTCATTGCTTAATCATGTTAAATTCACAAAGATTGGTGCTGTCCGGTTAAGGTGTTTTATTTCTGTAAACAATACATTCTTTGAGGTACAAAGACAGTATGGTTGCAGCATTCAACACTTGTGACTGCTTAGTCCCTTTTCATGAATCTTTTCCTTGTTACCGAGTTCAATTCATTTTTAAAAAATTGTCGCTGAATTTTATACCCATAAATCTTCCATTTTCCACGTGGTTAATAGGCAAATTATGTCTTTACACTGTCTTGGTGGGTAAAGTTATTCAGTACCTGTGCTGGTGGAAGATAGCCGATCTTTGATAAAATTAATGGAGGTGTGCGCAAGCTAGTCTAAACACCATCCTCGAAAAAATAAAAAATAATGTGATGTAAAACAACAGTTTTAAAGAATATTTTCTATACGAACTATTTCCATAAGGAATTTTTAGAAGAAGATGAAGAAGCTATAGTTATAGAAGATAATCCATTATTTTGAAGGAAAACAGAAAAGAAGAATTATTACAATCATTATTCATTCCTCCATATTATTCCCATCTCCTGGAGCCAACAACTTCAACCTATTCAAGCGAATGTTTAGTTGGAAAACTAATTATGTAGTCAAAAGTACCTACGTTTAAATAAAAGATGACTTTTTATGCGTAGCCCACATTCGTTCACTTTTTAGATATAATTGTGAATTATAATATTGTCGAGTTGCAAAATGAAACTGCAAATGATTACAGCAATGAGATTGTAGATGGGATTGAATAATGTTCTATCATATAATTGATTCATATATAGTTGTCAATTTTGGAATTTTGACCTAACCAATTAAATCATTATACATGAATGAAAAAAGTTGAGATGTTAAGAGTGGTTAGAGTTTGTGGGCAGAGTATGGGATTGGGAAGAGGGCTAAGAATTAAATAATTGGATAATATTATCATTTGTTTGGTTCATAGGATAGGATGTCGGACTAGAATTGTGATTAAGTATTTTATTACATGAATGTGCACAACAACTCCTTAAGCTCAAATTAATTAAGACTCCTTTCTTAAGTAATAATCATTTTTTCTTTACTTTCTTTTTTCATTTATGTTATGGGCAATCCCTGCAAAAATTAACAGGAAAAATTGACATGGTATGAAATAGTTGGGCAATAAGTGGGTGAAGCTAGAACTGTATTTTTCTCCTCTTTAAAGGATTGAAATATTTCCTTACAGACATTCTGATTCAAAGGATTTAAGTCTACACCAATAGTATTCAAATCTTTTACACTACCAATGTATAATAATTAGTTGTAGCAGGTTATGTATCCTCTTTCTGAGGTTATTGAGTCATGCTTACAATAAACAATTATTTATAGTTAGTTCTTAAGTAACCTAGTTGTATAAAAAAATTACACTATCACCTTATAAAACTTAAACTTTAAAAAAGACAATAAAATTGAGGGTGAAATTGAAGAAAATAATTTCTGCCCGCATTATTATATCAAAAGTGCTATTTTGATTTCTTTTAAAGGTTATAGATTGATATTGAACTCTGCCAACGTTATCGTATTAAAAGTGCTATTTGACTGTTAAAATAATAAGCTGAAATTCTCATAATCTCAAATGTATGAAGTATCCTTGTTAGTAATTTTAAAAGAAAAAACAAAAGAGGTTCTAGGGATGAACGTTAATTTATACCCATGACTTATCAATTACTATATCAAAGGCTCTTAACGAAATATCGTTTACCTTTTTTGCTCTTTAAAAATCGATTTTATATTGAATAAAATTATAATTTAATTTACTTTCCTAATATTTAAGACTTTGAAATCTATTAATATTTTACTTATTAAATTGTTCCATATTTGAACTATGTCTAAAGTTCTATTATTTAGGATTAAAAAATATATTATGCCAATAAATAACAAACATATACATATTTCTTCAACAAAGTAAACCAATCCTATTACATATCATCTTTAAAATTGTATTGGACTTTCAATTTTTTTTTAGTTTTCGACAATAAATAACTTTGAAGTCATTATCGACACTTTCATATATTTAATATTTGATCTCCTTTCATACTCAAATAGTAATATTTTTTTCATCATTTGAATAATATTTGGAAACTATACTAAATGAACAAATAACTAAGTATTTTCTCTTCATCGATTATATGTTTAGTACTTGAAACTACTCTCAATAATTTAAAAAGCAAATAAGATAATATTAAATAATGTTAAAAAAAATCATGAGGACAATATTGAAGGATAATAATCTTGAGATAAAAAGTCCAAGGTTAAATTAAAAATAAAAATTTATTCAAGTTTACATATGATAAGATCAAACGAATGTTTATATTATACTCTGTATATTCTTATTTTAATCCAATGACTCAAACATCTACCTAAATAAATTATATCCAATAAATAATTTCAATATTATCTAATCACTACATTATAATCTATGTATAACTTTTTGCAGTGTTCTAAATGAGTTTTTATTAATTATTTTTCTTTCTTTTTCATCCATCCCAGCACATCTATGTCTTTTTAATATATTACTAAGTTATTTATCGTAAAATATCAACTCAACATTAGTCATCTTTATACTATACACTATCGTTAAGAAAAATTCTTAAACTATAGGGTAATTTCTTCATTCCCAAACATCTAAAGAGCTAAAGATTTAATTTTTAAATAGGTGTTAATTAATAAATCTTTAAAGAATTTTGATAAAAGTATTTATGTATAATACTTGCTTTTAGTATTAGGTTACAAAAATAACAATAAATTTCATAAGATATTTTCACAGAAGTCTTTAGAAATCACAATAAGGAATCTTAGGATTTATGTTGAGAAAGATTTCTTCCTTTATTAAGTTAGCTAAATGGAATCAACATATATTATTTTCATGAACTTACACTATTTTTATTTTTTCTTTTATAACTCAAAGATATTATTTAAATATTACTTATATAATTTTTTAAAATTATATATTCATTAATATGGGTACATGTATGAAGTGAGTACCCTAAGACTAGTTAATAAAATAGAGAAGAGCCATAAGCTATTTGTTGCACAAATGCATCAACTTTTGCATAACCATTCAAGTAAATTATGTACATTGCAAAAANATTATTTTTCTTTCTTTTTCATCCATCCCAGCACATCTATGTCTTTTTAATATATTACTAAGTTATTTATCGTAAAATATCAACTCAACATTAGTCATCTTTATACTATACACTATCGTTAAGAAAAATTCTTAAACTATAGGGTAATTTCTTCATTCCCAAACATCTAAAGAGCTAAAGATTTAATTTTTAAATAGGTGTTAATTAATAAATCTTTAAAGAATTTTGATAAAAGTATTTATGTATAATACTTGCTTTTAGTATTAGGTTACAAAAATAACAATAAATTTCATAAGATATTTTCACAGAAGTCTTTAGAAATCACAATAAGGAATCTTAGGATTTATGTTGAGAAAGATTTCTTCCTTTATTAAGTTAGCTAAATGGAATCAACATATATTATTTTCATGAACTTACACTATTTTTATTTTTTCTTTTATAACTCAAAGATATTATTTAAATATTACTTATATAATTTTTTAAAATTATATATTCATTAATATGGGTACATGTATGAAGTGAGTACCCTAAGACTAGTTAATAAAATAGAGAAGAGCCATAAGCTATTTGCTGCACAAATGCATCAACTTTTGCATAACCATTCAAGTAAATCATGTACATTGCAAAAAGCAGCTATAAACTGAGTACTCTCTCCGATTTAATTTATATGAACCTACTTGACTGACACACGTACAATATAAAAAGGAGAGAAAAAAAATTAATACCAAAACGTTAATTTGATTCACTAAATAGATTGTAATCTAGAAGCATGTGAAACTCAATGAAAGTTGTATGTCATGATAAGTAAATTAGTGGGCCTCATGAGGAGGTTCATCATTTTTAATCTTCCAAAATTACACTCTTTACTATAGTGTATAATCACTCTTAATATAAAATAAGATTATTAAAAGCAATGTACTATGTTGAAAAATTTACTCCCGGGACATTTTCTTACTTTTGCGGAACTAAATTCCATATGGACTTTGGAAGTGAGCTTTCTCCAATAGTGGCACGCTAGTGCTAGTTTTCTTATGCTCATATTTAATTGAAGAGAATAAGAAAGATTATTATCCTATGAAAGCTACATAAATATAGATTAAT
>AWOL01S0115559.1:979-17461 GCA_000715115.1 Nicotiana otophora
AACCCCCGAGCTTAGGGAAAAACTCATTAAATTTCTTATCAATAACATGGATTGTTTTACTTGGTCCCACCTAGATATGACAGGGATCCCGCCATAGATCACTATACATCGACTGAGCTTGGACCCGAAGTTCCGCCCGGTAAAACAAAAGAGAGGAGCTATTTATAAAAGTTCGAAACGGTGGGTGCCAAATTGTTTACCCTTAAAATTGAATGACAATTAAACTTATAATGTGATTCTAAGGACACGTGATTTCACTTAATACCAATTGATAAATATGAGGATTAATAACAGAAATAAACTATAAAGTAAAGTAAACCGGTGTTAGGATGGAACTTAGCCCTCGAGTTTGGATACCTTCGAACTGGTTGATGCAAGAATAATTAAAGTATAACAAGCTGATGAATAATAGTATCCATGAGAAAGAGAATTATATTGATTTTATATCTGTCAACAGTATATATTACAAATGGTTAGTACTCCCCTTTATATAGTAGAGTAATTCTACTTATGGTATAGCTCTAATTACAGAAGGAAATCCCATGATTAGCTAAATAACCGTTTCTTATTTGATCCATTCCAAGATTTATGCCATGATCCTCGACCAGTCATCGAGATTTACACCATAATCCTCGACCAGACACAGATATCTCGTCTTTCTATTTTTATGCTATCTTCGATCTTGCTCGGTGCCTGTCTCATTTGGCTTCGATCGCTACTAGCCTCGATCTTGACAGGTACCTCGATTCTAAACTCGGTACCTTATCCTCGTGATTTAGTTTGTTCCCTTACGAGGCAGTCTTTTGATGCAACTTCCCGGTCTCGGTCAAATAGTAAAATCGGGTTGGCCCGATTTTAACCGTATATAGATAGTCTCCTCGTTTTTGGAATGTAATGACAAGAAATGAATTGAGCCTTCGATTTTCTACCTCGACCTGTCATGATGTCTTCCTCGTGATGTAAGCGATAGAAGTGACCAAAATGTCCCATCTGTACAGTTACCAAGGCATTAAATGTGCGTCAGTCGATGGTCAGCCACCGCCAATTTTGAACTGTCGTTGTGAAATCTATAAATAGCTCCTCTCTTCACCATTTTGAACTTTTACTTTCAAAAGAGAAGGCCCCAGTTCAAAGTAAAACATGCATTCATCAAGGACGAGGTAGCCAAACTTCTCAAAATAGGATCCATTCGGGAAGTATAATATCCCGAATGGTTAGCAAACGTAGTCGTAGTCCCTAAAAAGGGAAATAAATTTAGAATGTGCGTAGACTATAAAGATTTAAAGAAAGCATATCCTAAAGACTCTTTTCCTCTGCCGAATATCGATCGCATAATCGATGCCACGGCCGGCCACGGAATCCTTAGTTTTAACGGTGCCTACTTCTGGTACAATCAAATACAAATGAATCCGGAGGATCAGGAAAAGACTCCATTCATCACTAAGTACGGCACCTATTGTTATAATGTAATGTCGTTTGGACTAAAACATACTGGTGCTACTTATCAACGCTTAGTAAATCGAATGTTTCGAAGATCAAATATGTAAATCAATGGAGGTTTATATTAACGATATGCAAGTTAAGTCCATGCGATCAGAGAACCATTTGACATATTTGTAGGAGACCTTCGATATACTAAGTAAATACAACATGAAACTCAACCCGGAGAAATGTGTATTTGGGGTCGGCTCGGGCAAGTTCCTCAGCTTTATGGTATCGAATCGAGGGATCAAAATCAACCCCAATAAGATCAAGGCAATAAAAGACATCACAGTTGTGGAAATATTAAGGCCGTACAAAGATTAACAGGACGCATAGCCGCTCTAGGTCGATTCATCTCGAGGTCTTCAGATAGAGGTCACAGGTTCTTCTCACTGCTCAAAAAGAAAAACAGTTTTGCATGGACCCCGGAATGCCAACAAACATTGGAAGAATTAAAGCGGTACCTCTCGAACTCACCACTGCTTCATACTCCGAAAGCAGACGAGCGACTCTACTTGTACTTAGCAGTCTCGAAAATCGCGGTAAGTAGGGTCCTAGTTCGAGAAGAGCAAGGTACTCAATTTCTTGTTTACTATGTTAGTCGAACTTTAGGTGAGACCGAGACCCGATACCCACACTTATAAAATTAACGCTTGACCTAATAAGCGCCTCTAGGAAATTAAAACCATATTTTTAGTGTCACCCGATCTGTGTGGTGACTACTTATCCCCTTCGCAATATTTTGCATAAGCCCGAACTTTCGGGCCGATTGGCCAAATAGGCCGTCGAGGTTAGTGGGTACGATATCAAGTATCGACCCTGAACGACCATCAAGTCTCAAATCTTAGCAGACGTCGTGGATGACTTTATGCCATCCCTCGTACCCGAGGTCGAAAATGAATTATTATTAAAGTTGGGTACATCATCGGGGGTGTGGACCCTCTTCACAGACGACGCTTCAAGCGTGAAGGGGTCCTGGCTAGACATCATTTTAAAGCTGCCCACGGGTAATACAATTAGACAAGCTATCAAAACTTCCAAGTTAACTAACAATGAGGCTGAGTATGAGGCCATGATTGCAGGTCTCAAGCTAGCTAAAGGTTTGGGAGCAGAGGTCATCGAGGCCA
Organism: Nicotiana otophora; assembly: GCA_000715115.1. Taxonomy (NCBI): domain Eukaryota; kingdom Viridiplantae; phylum Streptophyta; class Magnoliopsida; order Solanales; family Solanaceae; genus Nicotiana; species Nicotiana otophora. The sequence goes on from AWOL01S0115559.1 coordinate 3,589, forward strand.
AATGTGACTCCTTGCTTGTGGTAAATCAAGTCAATAGAATCTTCGAGGTTCGAGAAGATCGAATGCATAGGTACTTGGACAAATTACAGGTGACTCTACATCGATTTAAACAATGGACTCTACAACATGTGCCTCGAGAACAAAACAGTGAGGTCGATGCCCTTGCAAATTTGGGGTCATCAGTCGAAGACAACGAGATTAGCTGGGGAACTGTCGTACAACTTTCAAGGTCAGTAATCGAAGAAGTCCACGCCAAAATCAACTCCATAAGTCTGACTTGGGATTGGAGGAACAAATATATCGAGTATCTGAAGAACGGGAAGCTTCCATCGGATCCTAAAGAATCGAGGACTCTACGTACGAAGGTCGCACGATTCACATTGGCCGTTGATGGAACACTATATAAGAGAATGTTCAATGGACCATTGGCAATATGTTTGGGACCAGGAGATACCGACTACGTCTTATGAGAAACCTACGAAGGCACCTGTGGAAATCATTCCGGTGCCGAATCATTGGTTCACAAAGTCATCAGAGCAGGATACTATTGGGCTGCTATGGAAAAGGATACAAAAGGGTTTGTTCGAAAGTGAGACAAATATCAAAGGTATGCGCCGATGATTCACCAAGCCGAAGAGCAACTCTTCTCAATCTTATCCCATGGCCATTCATGAAATGGGGAATGGATATCGTCGGCCCTCTACCATTGGCCCCAGGTAAAGCTAAATTTATTTTGTTCATGACTGACTATTTCTCTAAGTGGGTTGAAGCACAGGCTTTCGAGAAAATTAGAGAGAAAGAAGTCATATACTTCATCTGGGACCACATTATATGCCGATTCGGGATGCCTGCCGAGATAGTATGCGACAATAGAAAGCAATTCGTCGGCAACAAAGTGACAAAGTTTCTCGAAGATCACAAAATAAAAAGCATCGTGTCAATGCCATATCATCCTAGTAGGAACGGACAGGCCGAATCGACAAACAAGACCATCATTCAAAATCTAAAGAAAAGATTGAACGATACTAAGGGAAAATGGAGAGAAATACTGCCCGAAGTCCTTTGGGCGTATCGAACAATGCCAAAATCCAGTACGGGGGCAACACCATTCTCTTTAGTATATGGCGTCGAAGCTCTGATCCCGATTGAAGTCGGGGAACCCAATGTCAGGTTTCGATATGCAATGAAAGAATCAACTCACGAAGCTATGAATACAAGCCTCGAATTGCTAGATGAAAAATGGGAAGCGGCCCTCGTTCGAATGGCCGCACAGAAGCAGCGGATCGAAAGGAACTACAATCGAAGGGCCAATCTTCGACACTTTAAAATCGGGGACTTGGTTCTGAGAAAAGTCACACTAAATACTCGAGACCCTAACGAAGGAAAACTTTGCCCGAACTGGGAGGGGCCGTATCAGGTCCTCGATATCATTGAAAAGGGATCCTACAAACTTGGCACGATGAACGGCGAACAATTACCAAATAATTGGAACATATCACTCCTCAAACGATATTACTGGTAAGGTACGACCTTCTCTACTTTCGTTTATATTTTATACTAACCATTTACAGATGTTTAATCGAAGACATCAAAAGATTCTTCAAACACAAAGTCCTTAGGTCTGAAAGCACGCATTGCACTCTTTTTCCCTTAGACCGATTTTTGTCCCAAATGGGTTTTTCCGGCGAGGTTTTTAACGAGGCAACCATTGTTCGTGATAACTTAGAGAAATTCAACAGTATTCGAGGCTCCTTTACAATCAACCTCGAATACTGGGGGGCATCACCCTCGGATAGTTACAAGGAAAATACTTCGTGCCGACAGGGTCTCGATAGGTAAACTTTAGGGTAAAACGGTCCAATGAACCATGCCCATGTAGATTATTCGAGCCCTAATGGAAAACATGTACGCATGTTAATCTATTGAAAAAAGTATTTTTCGTTGCCAGATATTTCATGCCTTAGACAAATTTTTACTTTACAATTCATGCTTGTGATCTATTGTGGAAACTGGCTTAACGTCCGGTCACAACTAAAGTTCGAACAATTTACCCCGCACTCGAGGACTGTCATCCAAAAACTTTGATATGATCGAATTACTAAAACCTCGAGATCGTAAGACCTTAAAAAGGCAACCTTCGATTTCATAGGTCACGTTCACCCCACTCGAGGATTGATACTTCGAACAAGTTCGAAGTATAACAGGGGAACAAGCCCAAAAGGTGAATCCCAATGCTAAAGGCTACGGCCAAATTAACACGGATCGGAGACGTACGATTTCCGTTATAAAAATAGGCCTTCGAATATTTTCATAAATCGATTAAAAAGGCTACCCTCAGCTGAATTACTAAGGGTCTCGATAATATCGACCCTCAAAAACCCTAATGGGTACAAAGTCGTTCGAACTCTCAAACAAATTCTTTATTTTATGCTAAGGCATTACGAAACAAAGGGTCTCGATAATATCGACCCTTGAAAACCCTAATGGGTACGGAATCGTCGAACTCTCGAGCAAATTCCTTATTTCATGCTAAGGTACAGCAGATTTTATATGATTAAATAATAAACGTTTTAAGCCAAAAGAGAAAGCCATACTTTTTACTATGGCTGTATCGGCCTAATTCAAGAGCCTAAAGGGCCATTTTATTTTTGAGTTCGAGAAATCATCCTCACTCAATTAAAACCTAAGGGTCACCCTACTCCGAGTTCGAGTAAGTACTCATTCGATTAAGACTACACTAGTCCGGCATCGATCAAGTTGCCTGAGCCTCGAACTTTCAAGCAAAATTTTCATAAAGTATGAATGAAACAGAAATTTCACGAGGCAGGAAATAGAATAAAGACAATTCAAAGAGAAAAAAGATCTTTTATATATACGAAGATATTTACAAGGACCGATCAGGGTCCCGCACAAAAAATTAAAAAATAAAAAGCCTAAGATTCCTAAGGGGTAGCTTCTTCTTCATCGAGGTCCTCCCCATTCTCGTACCTGCTCTTGCTGCCATCATCATCATCATCATCGGAAGAGTCCAGCACTCCAGCAGTAGCTTCATGCTCTCTAGCCTTTATTATCTAGTCGGTAAGATCAAAACCTCGAGCGTGGATCTCCTCGAGGGTTTCCCTCCGAGATTGGCATTTGGAAAGTTCAGCAATCCAATGTGCTCGAATTTGAGCGGTCTCGACTGCCTCTCTCGCTTGGACTTGAGCGGCTTCAGCATCGGCCCGGTAGACGGTGACAATCGCATCTGCCTCGGCCTTTGTCTTTTCGGCTTCAGATTGTGCCTTTGTAAGTTTGGAAGTCAACCGAGCCTCGAGCTTTTCTATTTTCTTCGCCTGAGCTGAGCTCTTCTCCTTCATGCCACGAAGCTGACTTTTGACCGATGACAATTAGGCTCGAGCGGCCTTTTTTTCTGCAGCAAAGCGGTTCATACCTTCTTTCCACCCCAAGGCCTCCGCCTTCATCATGTTGACCTCATCGCGGAACTGCACGATCCTCTCGATCTTCTTCTGCAGCTGTGAGATTGAAATGTTAACCACCGTTCTCAAATCGAGCCAATGAGCTTTTAGGATTTTCATTACCTGCTCGATCAGGTCGGTCTGATCTTTGTGAGCCGTGGCCAACTCAGCTCGGAGGTCCTTGATCTTTTCTATTTTTTGCCCACCGAGAAGGTTGAGGGCATTCCTATCCTCGATAAGCTCAACCCGAGACCGAGAAAATGCTTCCCGATGAAGCGGTGAGGCCTATGTGGAAAGAAGAAAAGAAGTTAGACAGAAAGAGAAAAATGAACACAAGGGTAATATCAACAAGGGGAGTTAAGGCTTACCCGATTCAAAGCTTGTTGTGCTTTGTTAAAAAGGCTTGATGCCTCGTCCGAGTCCTTCCTCGAGACCTTCAAGTCGCTCAGGCTGGTAGCATCTTCGACCCCAGTAAAGTAATCACGGAAGGAGTCCTCCCTTCCGTGGGCTCCTTCAATGGAGGGGTCTTCAAGGCCCGAGCCTCTTGAATCATCTCCTCAAAAAATGAGGGGAGTAGCGGGGAGCCTCCAATTTCTATTGCCCCAAGTGGATCACTTGGGGCGTTGTCTCCATCTCGAGGGGCCTCAAGACCAGCCCCTATAGCCATACCCGCCGTTGCCTCATTATGGTGGGAGGCATCTTCAATCCTCGATGACTCGGGGACTTCGCCCAAGTCTCTTCCCGAGACCTCCTCATCTCGATATGGAGTCTCTGCAGCCTTCACCGATTCAGTGGCCTTGGTGCTTATTCCCACTCGGGCCACTAGCCCGGAGTCGTCTTCTTCCTCATCTTCGTTTTCCTCCCTTAGACGCCGAACAGAGTCTTCGGTCAGAAGGATGATGTTCTTCTTCGGCTTATGAGCCGCCTTCTTCTTAGGTTCTGGATCCTTGGAGGTTGAGGTCTTTTTCCTCTTCTTGTCCTTCGCCAGTTTCGGTGTCGGGATTGAAGTCTCCTCCTCACCAGATAAGGGCCTCATGACAGCATCTTTTCCAAGGCCTATATGTAAGAAAATTATGTAAGAAATGCTCTAGCAAAATCATCAAAGATGTGGAAAATGGGCTTACCATGATTTTTGGCCTCCCATCGGCCCTTTAATAAATCGTGCCATGAGCGCTCCACATATGTAGAGGTCGAGTCTAGGTCCCGAACCCAACTCACAAGGTTAGGAATTGTACCGGGCATCCAAGCGATAGCTACATCACGGAAAAAGATATCAATGACGAGAAGAAAAGGAGGAAAACAATAAATAGGAGCTAACAGTGGGACTGTACTTACGCTTCATATTTCATTTCTCGGGAAATGGCATCTTCTCGGCCGGGATTAGGTTGGAAGTCCTCACTCGAACGAACCGGCCCATCCAGCCTCGGTCCTTGTCATCATCTATGCTCGAGAACAGCACCTTGGTAGCCTCACGCTGAAGTTTTATTAACCCGCCTCGATAGAGGCGGGGGCTGTACAACCTGATGAGGTGGTCGATGGTGAAAGGCATCCCCTCGACTTTGCTCACGAAAAATTAGAGCAGAATAACAATCCGCTAAAACGAGGGATGGATCTGACCTGCGGTTATTTGATATTTACGACAGAAATCGACGATAATGTGATCGAGGGGGCCCAGCATGAAAGTGTAAGTGCAAACACTCAAAAATCCTTCCATGTGGGTAGTGATGTCTTCCTGGGGGGCCGGAATCATCACTTCTTTGACTTTCCAGTTACAGTCTTTCTTTACCTACTTAAGGAAGCTCTCAGTTATCAAGCATATATACCTTGATATTGGCTCGCATCGACCAGGGACCGACGAAGCTTTGTCGATCTTAAAGTCATAAGCGAGGACACACACCCCAGGAACACACTCCTCAGGGCGCGGCTCCACCGATGTTTTGTCGCCAACCGTCCGCGATGAAGAAGTGTTTTCCTTTTGAGGAACAATTTTTGACGTTTTCTCCATTTAGATTTGAAGTTAAAGAGAGATGAAGATGATAAGATTTGGTGTCCTAAGAAAGGGTTAGCAGTGAAAATCGTAGATTTGCAGATGAAGAACTTAGAAGGTGTAAAAAGCTTTGGAGACTAGAAATTTGAAAATAAAAATTTAAAACGGTGAAGAGAGCTGCTATTTATAGATTTCACAATGACAGTTCAAAATTGGCGGTGGCCGATCATTAACGGACGCGCATTTAATGCCTTGGTAACTGTACAGACGAGATGTTTCAGTCACTTCCGTTACTTACGTCACGAGGATGACATCATGATAGGGCGAGGTAGAAAATTAAAGGCTCAATTCGTTTCTTGTCATTACACTGCAAACAATGAGGGGACTATCTGTATACAGTTAAAACCGGGCCCACCCGATTTTACTATTTGACCGAGACCGGGAGGTTGCATCAAAGGATGGCCTCGTAACAGAACAGACTGAATCACGAGGATAAGGTACCTAGTTCAGAATCGAGGTACCTGTCGAGATCGAGGCTAGTAGCGATCGAAGCCAAATGAGACAGACATCGAGAAAGATCGAAGATAGCATAATAACAGAAAGGCAAGAGATCCATGACTGGTCGAGGATCATGACGTAAATCTCGGAACAGATCAAATCAGAAACGGTTAATTAGCTAATAATGGGATTTTCTTCTGTAATTAGAGTTATACCATAAGTAGAATTCCTCTACTATATAAAGAGGAGTACTAACCATTTGTAACATATATTGTTGATAGATATAAAAGCAATATAATTCTCTTCCTCATGGATACTATTGTTCATCAGCTTGTTATACTTTAATTGTTCTTGCATCAACCAGTTCGAGGGTATCCAAACTCGAGGGCTAAGTTTCATTCTAATACGGGTTTGCTTTACTTTATAGTTCATTTCTGTTATTAATCCTCATATTTATCAATTGGTACTAAGTGAAATCATATGTCCTTAGAACCACATTATAAGTTTAATTGTTATTCAATTTTAAGGGTAAACAGATTTATAATCAAGAGATTTAGTCAACTTTTGTTTTTCGCTATGTCAAGTCTTATTTGTTCATGACTTTGATCATGTGATTGCTAGAGATTTGGCCTTAATTGAACTCACTGTGAACTTAAAGTAGAAAATTAGTTTAGTCTTATCCCTTAAATTGATATACTTTTACGAGTTATTATAACATATGTTGTCAAAATGAATGGTTGTAGCCATTCTTATTATTTCCTTGGTCCTATTTCAGACATAGTTGAACAAGGACAAGCTCGAATTACTCCAGGTGGGAGTTCTCGAAGCCGAGGAAGGGGGCAACGTAGAAGGTTGCGTCGTCGCATGACTTATTTCTATAATGATTCAGATTCGGAGCCTGAAGTCATCAGGAATATTTTGAGAGCGATGCAAAATGAGTTAAGGGATCGAAGGGCTGAACGAAGGGAAGGAGTAAAGAAATTTAGGGAGTTTAAGGAATTTAAAATGGGTCCCGATGCTTCTATTCCTGAACATGTACACCTTTTTCAGTTAAACAGAGCCGAATTGGTTAATTACATAGAAATTACTGATTGGGAAGCATTAGCTATTTTAGTGAACTCTCTTCGAGAGCCTTGGGGTGAAATTTTAACTGAGATTATCATGATATTTGGTTTAGTGCACCTTTTAGCGTATATTTTCAAAGAGTTAGTATTCGATTGGTACATGGATGTCCTAGCAAACATGTAAATTGTTATTATATATTTTATTTTAATGAATTTTAAATTATGTTGTTTGTCTCACCAGTTACATATATTATTTTTTATTTTATTTTATAATGAATTGAGACTTGAAATAAAGTACACACTAAAAAGTGATTTTAATATTAATTAAAATATTTAGTTATAGATGATGAATTGAAACGTAGTGACCTTTCGATTCTATATTAAATGTAAAATTAATATTATAATTAATTTGCTTGAGTGTGTAAACACATGCATAAATTAATTGCGGTATATATTGATGAGTTAAATTTGTATTATTGTCTCTAATAACATACATGGCATTGAAAAGTATCATTGCTGACTTGAACAAGGGTGACAAACTGAATGGTGAAAATTACGAATGGAGGGATCTGGAAACTTATAATATTTGGAAAAAGAAAAATTCTACTGCACGTGGAATTTTTGTAAGTTCGGTTGCAAATGATCTCATCCACGAATGTGAGCAATATCCTACTGCTCAAGCCATGTGGGCACATTTAAGAGATGCATATGGGGGTACAACTGTGACTCGCCTTCAATAACTGACCATCAAGTTTGACACGTACAAAAAGTGTCATGATTACAGTATCAAGTGACATCTAAGGGTGATGTCAAATATGATTGCTCAACTCAAAAGTGTTGGCCATGTTCTCTCTGATTAGCAGCAGGTGCAGGCAGTAATTTGGTTTCTTCCCAATAATTGGGAACATCTGAAGATTAACTTGACCTACAATGATAACATCAAAACCTTTGCTTATGTTGCCCGTCATGTGGAGCTTGAAGACGAGCGGCTTAGTACTGCTAAAGTTATACATAATGCCTCTGTGGCAGAATCAAGTGGCACAAAGAGAACAAGCTTCAAGCGTAAGAGAAACTGGAAAAATGACGGAAAGGGTAAGGAGACCGGAGAAGGATCCTCCAAGAAAAGAAACAAGCTAAATTCCAAGAAAGGAAAACGGTTCTACAAGAAGAAAGCCAAGAGCAAGATGAAGTGCTATAATTTTCAAGTTCCAGGGCATTTTGCTCGTGAGTGCACTAAGCCGAAAAAGGTATCATTTTAAAACGCATCTCTAAGTGCTATACACTACTAGAAAAACGCTAAATTTTCGACCGAAATTTCTGACTGAATTTTTTTGTCTGAAATTTTCGACGGAATCTGTCAGAATTTTAAAAAAAATGTCTCCTATATATTTTTAAAAATTTTCGACCACATTTCCGACCAAATCGGTCGCAACTTTTGGCGAAAAATTTATTTTGACTTGTTTGACTTCATTTCCAACTGATTTGGTCGGCAGTTGTTTTTTTAAAAAAAATTAAAATAATAATTTTGACCGAATCGGTCGGAAATTTTAAAAAACAACCCTACACCCTGTCCCCAAAAAAGAGAAGCTCACTTTTCTTCCTCCTTCTTCTCTCATCTCTCCCTCCCGTCCCCAAAAAACAGAAGCTCCTCTCTCCTCTCGTCCTTCTCCCCCATCCCCAAGAACAATGTATGTTTGCTCTCTCTCGTTTCCTCATCCCTTCTCCCTCTCCGTCCTCCCCCTTATCCCCTTAATTTATTATTTTTAATCTGTTTTGCATCAATGGTTGGCGGAAGCGGCGGCAGTATCTCCTCAGTTGATTTTCTCCGGTATTTTTTTCGTCGAGGTAAGTATTTCGTTGACATGTATATCTTGTTTTTATTGTTAAATTTGTAGTAATTTTCTATATATGAACATCCTAGCTAGTTGAAGTAGGTATGGTTGAAATTTTAGGGATTTTACTTTTTTAATGATACTTAATATAAAACAAAAGGAGAGAAGAAATTTTGGGTTAAACAAGAATATGTTAATAATACATGTCCACTCATAAGCCCGAATTTACATTTTATGTTAAACAAGTGATTCGCTAAGTTTATAAGCTAATTAAACTAGCTTAATCCTATCATAAAGATTAAAAAATTGTTTAATCCTATAACGTCACAAGACAAATAATGATTTGTTTAAAGTGAGAAAATGACTGATGAAGACATGAAAGTTTTATGATAAGGAAAAACAATGTAAGATGCAAGACATTATTTTTGTTCATTTCTCTTTATCTATACTATACTTCTAATCAGATTCATAATAGTTGTTTGGATTCTTCATTTTGGCTTATTCTCTCTACTTTGGCAAAAAAAAAAAATATAAAAAAATTAAACATTATAATATCCTTAAAAAAATTAATTATTCACCTATTAATCTCTTCATCCCAAAACGATTTGCAAATTTCAAAATACTTTGATCAAATTATTTAACTAGTCGTGTGAAATCAAACATTGATTCTTTAATATTGTAAAATAAGATTTAAATGTTTAAAACTCACCTACAATATTATACAGTATAAATCATAGTTTTGTATAACAAAACTATACTATAATTCCAAAAGTATCTGGAATGTTTTCAAAAGTTATAATCAAAGAAACATATAAAATAATATAATAATATTTCTATATTCACTTTTTAGAATGATATTAAATTTAAATTTTTTCAATTTCAACATTAAGACTAATTTGTAAATTTGAGAAATCATTAGTTAATTTGGATTATATGAACATTTAAGAAGCTATTCAAATTTAATTATTATATTTAAAGACTTATATTATTTAGAATAGGGATTAATGTGAGATTTCGAGTGTTAAAAAATATTAATTTAAAAAATAAAATATATCAATTAAAGTGCTTTGATACAATGATATGTATATATCTAAAATGAACCTTTGAAAGAGTATAAATTTGTAACCAGTTTAAATAAATTAAATTATTTTAAATATCTCATTTCTAGATTTCTAATTGTGTAGATGGAATTTGTGCATCATAGATGGATGTATAATAGGAATCATCTTAATCGTGCGGGGTTGAGGGATGAATTTATTGAAGGGGTTGCTGAATTTGTTGCTAAGGCTCAAACACTTGATGATTTTCTTATTGGAGGAAGAATTAAGTGCCCTTGTGTGAAATATAAGTGTGTTAAGTTGTTGAAAACAAACGAAGTTAAAGTTAATCTCTACAAGAAAGGGTTGTAGAAAATTATTATATATGGACTGTTCACGGGGAGAATCATGCCAGTTTAGATGATGTTAACTTTCATAATTCTTTTGGTGGTGAGGATAGCCCCATTGCGAAGCATAATGTTGAAAATTCTCGATACAATAAAATGATGAGGGATGCTATTGGAAGGTTTCCTGGGGTTCAATCCGAACCAATTGATGAGGCTAAGTGTTTCTATAAATAGTTAGAGGAAGTTAGTCGTCCATTATATGAAGGCTCGGTGCATTCCAAATTGTCTGTTGCGGTTAGATTATTAAGTATTAAATCGGATAGTTCTATTTTTCAAGCGGGCATGAATTCTATTATTGGGCTTATGAATGAACTTAATGCGAGTAACATTAACTTACCAAAAGATTTCTACACTGCTAAGAAATTAGTTACTAAGTTGGGTCTTTCATCAGAGAAAATTGATTGTTGTGAGAAAAGTTGCATGTTATTCTATAAGGATGACACATCTCTAGAGAACTGTAAATTTTGTAATCCATCTCATTTTAAGGAAGTCACAAATGCCAATACAAAAAAGAAAGTTCCAGTTAAAGCGATGCATTACTTACCTCGTATACCTAGATTAAAGAGGTTGTATGCATCAATGAGCTCTGCTCCTCATATGAGATGGAACTACAAACATAGAAGGCCGCCCAGTATTCTCTGCCATCCGTCAGATGGAGAAGCGTGGAAATATTTTGATAGGGTGTTCAGTTTGTTCATTTCAGGAAGCTTATCATAAAAGGGTGGAAGAATGGCAACAAACTCAGCCTCCTTCAACTCAACCAACACCTGATGATATAGCTTCAATGTGGATAGAGGCAGTGGGTGGAGTAAACAAAGGTAGAATTCTTCTACGGACTTGGCGTACGTCGACCTACAAGTCATCCAAACCCGCTCTTAGCCAATTCTACTTCTTTTTAAAATCAAGAACAGATGGAAGATATGAGAAAGAAAATTCGTGATTTGAAGCAGAAGTTGGACTCCCAATTCGGAACATTTGTTAAGATGCAGAAATTCATGAGAAACATGGGCATGATCTATCTGATGATGAGGATGAATAAACTGAATATGATGTGTAGTAGTTTAGGTGTGGTGTTTTGGTTTATTGGTAAACTTGATTGTGAGAGACAACTTTATGTTTTGTTTTTAAACTTGAATGTGAGCTACTATTTGGATGTTTTTATGCCCAAAATTGTTAGGTTTAATAGTTGGTATTGTTGGTTTAGATTGTGTTAATGGTTGGAATTGTTGGTTTAGATTGTGTTAATGGTTGATATTGTTGGTTTAGATTATATTAATGGTTGGTATTGTTGGTTTAGATGTTATATTTGTTGATTGGTTGTTGGCGTTATTGTATTGTAATAGTTTGACAGGTGGTGTAGCTCAAAATTGGGCAGACTTCTGCCCAGTTTTACAGAAAATTCCGACTGAATTTAGATAAAAACAGTCGGACAGCTGCCCAGATTTTACCAAAAACTCCCAGATTTCCGACCGATTCGGTCGGTAATTTAAAAAATAATAATTAATTTTTAACAGTTTTCGACGGATTCCGTCGGAAAGTAAATAAATTTTTTTTAATTATTAATTTCCGACTAATTCGGTCAAAAATTATATATTTTTATTATTTAATTTTAAATAAATAATTATTTTTATTTATATTGTTACGACCGATTTGGTCGGTAAAATTCCGACCACTTTGGTCGGAAATTTGAAAATATTTGGTCGTCTGGCCTTTTTGAACGTTCCGACTACTTTGGTCGGAAATCACCGATGGATTCAATCAAAAATTATTTTCCGAGCAACTGTTTTCCGACCGACCAATTTCGGTCGGAAAGTAGTCGGAAATTCGTGATTTCTGACTGAAACCAGTGGTGATATATGTTTCTAGCACTGTTTTACTAGCTAAATCTTATCATGTGTGGATTGTAGACTCAGGGGCCACCGACCATATGAGCCATGATAGAGAAATGTTTATAGAGTTTCGTCGAGTTGCACCTGGATCAAGGCATGTATATGTGGGAAATATATAATGTAAAGTTTGAAGTCAAAGGGATAGGCACTTGCAGAATGGACATGCGTGGTGGCCGATCTTTGATGTTGCATGATGTCCTATATGTTCCAGAGATTCGACGAAATATTAGTGTCTGTGTCTGTTCTTCTAGATTTAGATTTCAATTTGAACTTTAGTCGCAATGGTCTTAGAATTACTCTAGACACATTCATGTTCATCTACAACCTTATGTATATTCTTTTCATAGTGAGAGTACTTACCAAATCTACAGCCTCCTTTTTCAGAGCCTCCAGAAATTCATCTTTATCCGCCATTACTACCCCTTCTGTCACCTAATTATATATATTCGTAGTAGAAGATAATTGATTAATTTGATAATCTGTATTGACATACAATGTATCAAAAGAAGATAAATACATGCCTTACTCTTCATATATACAATCCTAATACATAGGTATCCAACAACGCAAGATCAATTGTTAAAAATTTACCGAGACTTCTAGTGTGGCCGGTGGCCCACATATTAGGTAATAAATTATTTACTTTGTCTTCTAAGTAAATAATATATCAGATAATATTCTATAGTTATGCATATATCGTAGTTTTGTTTATGGAAAGAAACAATTTTAGGAGTCCCTAGGGCAACCGTAATTTATGGAAAAGTTCCTAGGGCTAAAGTATTTACCTAAGAGTCCTGGCATCCTACGATAGGCACAACTAGAAAGCTCTAAGTTTTCTGTCAAGGTTCTTCCGAGGCAATTCCCCACATCACTTGAACAACCATGGCTGAAGGTACATTCCTATTAATATTCCGCTATGTAGGTACATCAAGAAGATTTATCTCTTAAGGACATTCAATAAAATTGGAACGACACAAACATAATAAGCATGGCCCCTTATATTCCACATTTTTACTTTTGGTACGATGGATAAGCAAAAGTAATTATGGGATATCCTTTGTGTGGTTATTAATCTTGGGATAAGTTATCCCAGGATTAAAAATGGTACTAGAATAACTTATATCTACCAGAAGGTAGAATAGTAATCACAGGATAAGGTATCCACGATAAAACAGTAAAATTGACAATTCCAAGATTAATACAACATACGAAACAATCAATAAGAAATAATATCAGGATAACTAATCTCAGTATAACTAATCCCACTATAGCTAATTCTAACATAACTAATCCCATCATAACTTGTCTTCGAACCTAACGACCCCTAAGTGAATTGGTAAGAAGTTATGAGGATGACGCGAACAAATCGAGAATTATTGATGAGATGAACATCATACATGAAGGCATATAAGCAAGATTTTAGCAGAATTAATATAAAAGGACAAATATAGACTCACCTAGGAACTACAGATGAGAATTTAACAACCGTGAGAAGAAGAAAAGTGTAAAGATACTATAGGAACTCACTCTGCAGATTATATATATGGCATGGTGTTTACAAGGCAGTCATGTTTTTTCTGCAGTAATATCAAGGAGAACAGATGATAGATGATTTTAGCCTATGAAGTTTGTTCAGAGTGAATGATTGATTGTTTCGGGGCAAGATAGCAAGTGAATAAAAATGGCGCACTTGTCACTTGGATT